>CAJQZN010039684.1:0-12873 GCA_907164685.1 Colias eurytheme | reverse complement strand
GTACTTTACACGTCATGTCTTTCATTAGATACGTCACTTGAGTATATATTTGATAAAATTCATTTATTAATTCCCACTTTTACCCCTATATCAAATAAATGGATGAACCGATTTTGATAAAATTTGACTAATTGTTTCTGACATGTCGTCTATTTTCATTTGATATATCACTTGGGTATAACCTACATTAACAACTAACATTCGTTTTTTTCATTCCCACTTACCCCTATATAATATAATATAATAATTAATAAACAACTAATGTAACAAAAAAACGCATCTAATTCGTATTACCCGTTAGCGAGCTACGGTGGCACAGATAGACACGCAATACACACATAGCGGACATAACACCCCTCTTTTAACGTCGGGGGTTAAAAATATAATACCTACGACATAATTTCAAAGACCTTTTATATAGAAAATTTACCTAGAAGTAACCATAATGCTATTTGTGCAGGTTTTAGACTTATGAGCAAAAATTTAAATAAAGGTCCTTTGACCCCCCCTACTACCCCCTCAGCATAACCACCCCCCCCTACGCTTGGGGACTTTCGATATGATCATCTGGACATGTCAAGGAATAACTTTAGCGTATAATTTACGTAATAAAGTAATTCATGTATAGAATGCCTTAGCAAATGTTCGCTGTGATTACTTAAATGGTCATAACTTTTTTATTTATGAACCGATTGACATGAAATAAACACTAAATGTTAAATGAAGCTTACCACAATATATTAGTGAAAACCGCATCTAAATCGGATAAGCCGTTTCTGAGATTAGCGTGTTCAAACATACAGACAAACAGACAAACCGACAAACAGACAAACAGACAAACAGACAAAAATTTTTTTAACAACAGTTTTGGGTTTGGGATCGATTTAGTAATAACCCCTGCTAATTTTTTTTTACATATTTTCATTGTACAGACACCACTTTTCTAGAATTTTATTATATGTATTGATAGAAACAAGAGGTAGATACGTCATCAACGCACCAAAACTGATTCCGTGAATTGGTCCTATTTGGGACCAATGCAATCAGTCAGATTGTCACCGGTCCCAGTGAGCGTATGTGCCGATAGGTACATTAAAGTTGTCGAAAATGCCTTCCTGTGTGTTCAGAAAGTGCACGTATTCGTGCAAAAAAATAAAGAAAGATAAAGGAATATCATATCACAGCAAAATATATTAAATTATTACAGTTTAAGAGTAAAAATAACAATTTACAATTCTTTATGAATGACACTTGCTTGACACGTGTATTGAAATAATGAAAGGGATAAAACATTGCTTCAATCACTAGTGTGACAAAGCTAGCGTACACTGTGTTCAAAGATTATCATGTAGATACGATTATTGAAAAATGAAAATAGAACGGTTATTTTATTAATTTCGATTTGGGTAAATACTTGATTATTTTTATATTTAAATCCACACAGTGCATATAATTAACAAATATATCTATTTATTATATACAATGAAATCGTGATGGCAAAAATGTTTGTTTGCAAAAATGAAGTTGAACATACGTATTAAAGAAAAGATTATCGCTACTGAAGAAAAATGCTATTTGCTTTTCTGTAAATATAGCTATCAATGAACATAAATTTTATTTGTGTTTTAGATAAAAAAGGCTTATACTTCATCCTTTCTTTTATTTCATCCTTTTTTTTTCATCTAGGCACCACTATTATTATAATTATCCTACAAGTTGGAGTGATGACCTTGTACGGGTTTCGGGAACTGCCTTGAAACGAATAGCGTAAGATCGGTCCTTATGGAGTTCTATAAGGAGGACTATGCAGTATGCTCAGCAGTGGGTGTTTATCGGGTGAAATGTCAAATGATGATGACCGAAAACGAACACCACAGCTAGTAATAAATACTTAATACAGTTATATCTCCAAAAAAGTTTTTTTTTCATTTTAATACAACATCATAATAATAATTAAATAGTAAATGAAATTGTCACATTTATTTACTTGTGCAGGAAACCTAACATTTATAACATTGAACCTTCTGTGTCGTTAGTCTATGCCAATTACCATGGCAACTATTTGTTTATTTATATTTAATTGGTGAATTCTTATGACTTTTGCTTACACCTGCGCGGAAGTGACAAACTATCTTTGTCTTTTTTGTTTATATCATTTTATTAGAGCCATCTCTCTTATACAGTCTGTCAATGTAATAAATTAAGTAAAGTGAAACTTGTATTTGTGTGTGCCTGACACTGCATATGAAGCATTTTTTTTTGATATATTGTGTGTATATAACGTATCTATACATAAAATATCATTGGGGACAAGGCGCTGGTAGTATTCAATTGTAGATTAAAGTCTAGAGATAATTTTTTATTGAGTATGGAACAGTTATCAGTTATACAAATAGAAACGCGGAAATAGGTAAAGAAATATATATATACCTCTAATTTATTATATAGTATAGTGTTCAAAGGTCACTGCTAACAAATGAAATAGTAATTTTTTTTTGCAAAATATGAAAATTACAGTTACTCACACAATACCGTATCTACGTAGGTAGATATCTATAGGAAAAACGAATCGCTAAATGTGTAGAACTCAAGAACGGCGGCTTAGAGTATATATATAAAGCTATATATAAGCTAATATAGCCCGTATAGGTATAGGTACTTAAGCACTATTCATAAGCTATGTGTAGTTTGATAGTGCAGTGAACTTAATGCTTATGTAAATAATAATTATTTGTTATCTTAATACTGTCTAGCGCAGTCTAGAGCTATCGTTAGGTATAGGTATAATTTGCTTTTCTTTAAATGTAAATTCATATCATTTATCCAGCCACGTAATTAAAATAAACAATTATTTAAAAAATGAATAAGCCATTAAAAAAACCTTAGTTTGGTAATAATTATGTAAAGTTACAAATTTGTTTCTGTGTCTACAGGTATTGGCGCAACATTTCTTACTGGATACTTCGGTCGCAGAATTTTAATGTTGATATCCAGTACGGGGGTTGCTCTCTCTCTGACCGCTGTTGGAATATATTTCTTTTTACAAGATGCTTATCACCTTTCACCGGAGAAATTGACATCGATATCTGCATTGCCTCTAGTTGGTGTGATGGGTTTCAATATATTGTACAGTGTCGGTTTGGGTAACTTGCCCTATATTCTACAAGCAGAACTATTCCCTATAAACGTCAAAACCGTTGCATCAAGCTTAGCCACTATGATAGCATGTATTATGAACTTCCTCGTCACGAAATCGTATCAAGGCATCAAAGATGTGTTCGGACATTACACGGTTTTTTGGTCATTCGCTAGTATCGCATATTTTGGTATATTTTTCATATACTTTTTTGTGCCAGAGACAAAAGGAAAAACTTTGGAAGAAGTTCAAGATAATATGAAGAAGGAGGCGGTTGAATTAGAACTATTGAACAAAGAGGATATTGTCAAAGCCAAAGAATAATAAAAAATGTATTAATGTAAGTTATGTGATTAAAAATTCTGACGTTTTTCGATGTTTTACTTTTCGTTCGTTCCCGTTCCCGTGGGATTTCCGGGATAAAATCTATTATATATCCAAGTTACCCTCTTTATGCGTGGTAAATTTCATTGTAATCGGTTCAGTAGTATTTGCGTGAAAGAGTAACAAACACACACATACACATCCTCACAAACTTTCGCATTTGTAATATTAGTAAGTAGGATTTACGTAATCACATAGCCACAATAAGGAATATAATTCCGAGTTTGGAAACAATCTCGTCTATATAGGGTTACTTGTAAAATACCAGCAACCTCGCAGGACAAGATAGCTAACATCATAAGTAACAACATATTTTGTTCTACGACTTTTGATAATTTGTTAGATTTTATTTTCATACAAAAATAAATATTCATTTAATTTTCCGTTTGAATATTATAAACTCTACGCCATAGAAATCTAAATAACAAGACACTAGAAGTCATAAGCGTGCGTGACCTTGTCGCCACTCAGGTGATTTTCACATCACCAGTTCATTCGTCACTGTTCAGTTGCTCTGGAGACGTATGAGTGTATACATGGTGTGTTTCAGCAATTCCCATTGCGGAAATTCTTCCACAAGTTGTAATTATACATAAAAAGGAATAATATTTCATCGGAAAATATTTTTTTTTGAAATAATGCCGTTTTTCCTTAAATTTATAGAATATTTACAAGTATTACGAGTGTCACCATAGTAATCGAAATAACAATGAATGACACAGTCGACCATTCTTATTATCACGTTTGTTCGTATTGGAGCAAAAAGTCTCATATACTTAGGGATGTTATTCTAAAATAAACCGTAAATTCGTGCGTTAGGATACATATTCAAAAGCTTAATTTAATAGTTAAGTTAGTTTTCACTAAAATCAAGCTGTCCAATAAAAGGCATAGTTTACTTGTGTGTACTGTTTAGCTTTCGGTTTGAATGTGTTGATTTTGGCGACAGCGGTTTTCATACGAATTATGACATTATAGCACTTCTATGTGTCTTGTTATTTAGATTTCTATGCTCTACGCGCATACCAAAAATTACGAAAACAAGAAGCGAACGAGAGGGGGAAGGGGGCGTCGAGTCGTCCTTTCGATATTGAATTGAACATAGACTTACAAATGTTAGGAGGTGGTTAGGAGAGTACAATAAAAGCTTAAAAAATCATTTAAAAAATTAAAAATAATTTATTGCGTTATGCCAATAGTCGTAGAACAAAATATGTTGTTACGTATGCTTGTTCTGCGAGATTGCTGGTGTTTTACAAGTAACCCTGTATATTGTACCAGATATTTGGATTAAAAAAATAGAGAATTATGTAACTATTGTAACTAAGAATGACATATATTTTATAAATAAATACCAAAATAAGTTATAACGTTTTTTTATTGTTATCTAGCTGCTCCCGCGGTTTCACACGTGCGCATAAATCAGTTTTTCATTTTAATCCTGAGGGAAAATCGGTATAAAAATAGTCTTAGTTACTCGGTACTCCTCATAAAAACAGCTATTTGCCAGTGAAAGTCACATCAAAATCGGTCGAGCCGTTTCTGAGACTAGCCGGAACAAACAGACGGTCAAAAATTGTAGAAAAATAATATATTGATGTTGTAAAGTATATCCGTCCATATGCATTCAGTAAAAATAGTTTATTTCAATATTAATAACAGACACTCCAATTTTATTATTTGTAAAGATTGTGCTCATAGTACAGAGCTGTAACTCTAAAACTGCTTAGATATGATTAAACAAACGTAAATAAAAAACGCATACTGTGACCGAAACGATTTATTATCCAGAATAAAAATATGTAATACATAATACAGCGTATTTATTGGCGACTACAGAGTTGAAGTTAATATTAAATTCTCTTGGAGTTCCCGTACGAGTACAGTGGGGCGAAGGGTGTGTCGGCTGGTTCGTCGCCGCTCTCTTCTGACGCGTCAGACTCGAACGTGTTGTCCGGAATGTCGTACAGACGGATCAGAGGCTTGTTCGGGTCCTTCATTATCAGATATTTGCCTGGAACATTACATACGTTAAACATATTATGAGATAAAATATAAAAAAAAAATACATATTACCCGAATGTAACAAAAAGTAATTTTTATAAAATGACGTTATTGAGAGTGAATGTCAAAATATATTAATAGATGCTATCATAAATTGTATGCTAAAGGTGAATCTTTATGTAGACAACAAGCTAGATATACAAAATACTTGACTGTTAAATAACGTACTGTAAAAATAAAAAAATAAACAAGTGACTTTATGACTTACTATCCATTTGATTATGTGATCTGGACATTTAAACATTTTCATGATACATATCAATGATATAGCACAGTATGCTAACTCGTGCGGCTTGAACTGCTGCGTGCCGCGAGTTGGACATTGTCATGGAACGTTCTAGAACATTCTCGAACACTCACCGTCCTTCTGCTTCATGCATATGTCGATGATGCAGCGGAGGATGCCCCACGCGTTGTCCATGGACAGGTTGATCTGCGCCGCGAACTCGTGCGGCTTGAACTGCTGCGTGCCGAGGATCACGTGCCGCGAGTTGTCGCGCACTTGGATACGGGACACGTAACCGAACTTGATCTGGTCCGAGCCGGCAAGCAGCGCCTGTAATTATACAAGAGATCATTATACAATACCGTTCAGGATGTTTTTAAGCCATTGCATAGCTTCTATCGCGGGCCTTGAGTGCGGGGACCGAATCCAGAAATTTCGTAACGAAAAACCTCATGCCCCCCCCCCCTCCAAAGGGACGGGCACGGAGGTGTGGCTTGAAGGCATAGCATACAAATAGCTTTACCGCGGCAGTCCCCGAGTGACACACGTCTTTTTTAATCATTTTAAACGCACTCTACGGATTTATGGTACTCATTCCGATGATTTGAAGGCTTTAAAAAATGCCAGATTTGTAGAAAGCTTAATAAATTATATACATATTATTATACTATACAGTTTGGAATTTTTTTAACAGATTTTAAACGCACTCTACGTATTTATGTAACTCATTCTGAGGATAAGAAGGCTTAATAAATTATAAAATAACACTATCTATAAGCATGTATAGGGACAGACGGACAACGAAACCGAATTTGTTTTATACCATGCATTGATTCATTGTAATTACCACCTTATTTCGTGGCAGATGTTCAGTCTATAATCTAGTTTATTTAAAAAATTGGCTGTTTGTAAAGTAGGTTAACAATCGAGAATCGAGATGTTTACGTGATAACGTCTTATTGGTGGCAGCGCTCGAGATGAGACGGGAGATCGGTCCGTCTCTCTCTCGTTATACCTGCGATCGCGCTCGTGAGGTTTTGGTGTGACACAAGTTTCTGAACATGTCACCCGGCTAAAACGATTTTAAAAACGTTATCACGTCAAAAAAATCCTACCTGAACGGTCCACTTAGCGAGCTTGCACGAGTTGTTTCTCAGCTCGTTAGCAAGAACAGCACCACGCTGGGTGTCGAGTTTCTGCCGCCATTCCACGCCGTTCGCGAGCTTCGAGTCCCACTCGTTGAGCGCCTTGATCGTTAGGAACTGGGTCTCGTTCTGCGGCCCTTGCAGCACTGCGTCGTGCTCGCAACGGGCTACCAACACCTGGAGAATTATAGGATTTTAGACCCAAATTTCATGGCATGCTAAGTCAATGATAGTCTATTCATACAGTGATTTAACTGACGGATAAGCTACGTAGATATCCTACTAATATTATAAATGCGAAAGTTTGTAGGTTAGGTAATAATAAAACTGATGAACCGATTTTCATGAAATATGGCACACACATAGTAGTCCATTGAATGAGTCCCTCCAAGGGGGGTCTAGAGTGCGTCAGTTAGTAACGTAAGATGTTTCTTCGGAAACATGTCAAGAGTCCCTAGGTAATAAACATACTAAAACCCCGGGACACTAGGAGGAGCCCCGGAGTGGGGGGAGGGGGGGAATGGGCCCATTTTTTCATTTAGCGCTTAAATCTCAAAAACGGTACATGTTAGAGAAAAACTTTCAAGGAAAAGTTGAAAGGCCATAAAATTATCTACAAGTTGTACCTAAATCATTTTTTCCTATATCCTACCGTTTCTGAGTTATACGCAGTAAAACATGATTTTGGCTCAAACAATTTCCCCATACTACACATCAATCGATCAAAAAATATTTCTTTCTTCCAAAAAACTCAAATGTGCAACTTGTGACCGGTACTGATAGATTGCTCTTAATAAGGTCTATAATTGGTAAAATAAACACATTCCTCCATGGAAGCCTTTAGGAGGAATCGATTGTCAAAATATTATATTAGGGCAGTTTGAGTTACTGAACTTGATTTTTTTATTTTTTTCTTCCAAAAAACTCAAAAGTGCAACTTGTGACCGGTACAGATAGATTGCTCATAATTAGGTCTATCATTGATAAAAATACCAGATTCCACCACGGAGGCGTTTACGGGGAATTGAATTTTATCAGGGTAGTTACGATACTTGAACTTCGGATTCGGGATCCGAAACCACGTCTTTCACCATACTGGGGCAACGCCTGCCCTTTTAGCCACTTCCTACTAATATTATAAATGCGAAAATTTGTGAGGATGTGTATATGTGTGTTTGTTACTCTTTCACGCAAATACTACTGAACCGATTACAATGAAATTTAGCTCACATAATATAGAGGGTAACTTGGATAGGTTTTATCTCGGAAATCCCACGGGAACGGGAACTATGCGGGTTTTTCTTTGAAAACGCGGGCGAAGCCGCTGGCGGAAAGCTAGTTATTTATAATTACAATTTATAATTAAAAAAGACTAAAAAGTTTTATTATAGTGTACTCACAACACCATTGTTAAGGTTCCACTTGCGGTAGCGGTAGCCAACGGAGGCCACCTCCCCCTCCTCCTCCTCAGACACGAACGGGTTTGGCTCAGAGAACTTGAATTTGGGCTCGGTTGGTCCGGACTTCAACACCTGGGGAAATAGCAGATAGTATTTATCAATGAACTAGCTGCTCCGCGCGGTTTCACCCCCGTGGCTCCACTCCTGTTGGTCTTCGTGATGATAACCTATAACCTTCCTCGATAAATGGGCTATCTAACACCAAAAGAATTTTTCAAATCGGACCAGTAGTTCCCGAGATTAGCGCGTTCAAACAAACAAACTCTTCAGCTTTATAATATAAGTATAGATGAGGGAATCACAATTCAATAGCTACTAACGTAAATAACAGTTTATATGCAAATATTAATAACAATTGAGTACTTTTTTTAATATTTCACATAAAATGTTAAGCTTTTGCTGTGTGCACGCCCACTGCACACATATTCAATTGAAAACTATTATAGCAGTTCAATAATAAATTATATACAGAGCATACATTCCTCATTTGCATATTCTAATACTGAACAACATTGAATACGAACTTACACTAAAAGATCATGATGATGTTAGTTTGATGTAAATCCATACTAATATTAAAAATGCGAAAGTAACTCTGTCTGTCTGTCTGTAACTCAATCACGCCTAAACTATTAAACCAATTTTCATGAAATTTGGTATGGAGATATTTTGATACCCAAGAAAGGAAAAAGGCTACTTTTTATCCCGGGAAAATGACGCAATCCCGGAAATCCCACGGGAACGGGAACTATGCGGGTTTTTCTTTGACTGCGCGGGCGAAGCCGCGGGGGGAAACCTAGTGCACTATAACAAAACATACCTGTTGACTAAAGTTATGGTTGATGAACGTGGCTTCAAGCGCCAAGTTCCTGGGTGAGTTAATGGAGTTGCCATCATCCGCGGGCGGCTCTATTGACGTCTCATTGACGGTCAGCAGGTCGAACTCGGTGTTGTCGCGCTTGTCCAGGAACAACTTGTCGCCTGGAGGATAATTAATTGTTTTTCATCTGTTTTATATTAAGTTGATGTTAAGAGACAAGTATTTTTCTATTATTATTATTTCTTATATTTGTAAATAATGGTAATATCTATTGAAATCCCTGCTTATCCCTTGCTTTGTGTGAAAATTTCATAAGAACTGGTTTAAAAAGCTTCACACACACAGACATAGTTGATTTTTTTTAATATAATATATAGATTTACTATACTTGTGGACTTTGAGTTACTTAAATTAATTAAATTTGAGTTACTTAAATTAATTAATTAAAAAATTGTATGGATAACATACCAATCTTCTCCATAACGATATCCCACGAGTAGTTGGAGCGGGTGCAGCACATGATCGTCGCGAGGATGGTGTCCGTGGCATACACCGTGCCCACCGTCTTGCTGAGGCGACGGATCACTGGGTCATCCGTAGTTGTGACCTGACAATAATAATTATGAATAAATAAACAAATATTTCAGGACAATTTTCACACACGGCACAATCTGATCCCATACTAAGCTTTCACTTGTGTTATGGAAACGAGATGGCTGATAAACATTCATGTATAATTTTAAATAAATTCTTATACAGAATCAACACCCAGACACAGAGCAAACATCTATGTTCATCACACAAATATTTGCCTCGGGTGGGAATCAAACCCATGACCTCTGGCTTGGAAGGCAGGGCCACTACCAACCAAGCTAACCGGTCAGTCAAATAATAGGTAGGTCAATAAATTTATACAATACTAGCTGTGCCGCGCGGTTTCACCCGCATTACTCCGCTCCTGTTGGTCATGGCATGATGATATTATATAGCCTATATTACTCGTGGATAATGAAGCTTTCGAATGGTGAAAGAATTTTTAAAATCAGTCCAATAGTTTATGAGCCTATTCATTACTATACTACATTATTAATCCAAAAGAAATCGCTATGATGTTCAAGGATCATTTTACAGTAAAGTCACCTCTTGGACCATCTAATAAGATAGTGAATGTGGAGTCTGGAGGGCGTGGAGATGAACCTCTGTTTCATATTATTTCTTCAAATGAAATTAAGTCAATTATTAAGAATATGAGCAAGGGTAAATCTCCAGGTCATGACGGGCTCAGTATCGAGCATTTAAAATATGCGGGGTGTCATCTGCCTAAGCTACTCTCGATGTTTTACACACTATGTATAAGGCACTCCTATCTGCCAGCAGATCTAATGAAAACAATCGTTGTACCTATTTTAAAAATCAAAACAGGTGACATTTCCGACATTGGAAATTATCGTCCCATATCTCTTGCTACAGTTTTGGCTAAGGTGTTGGACAGTGTGCTTGATGCGAGATTAAACAATTTTTTGGACTTACATGATGCACAGTTTGGTTTTCGACCAGGACTTTCCACTGAAAGTGCAATCTTAAGCTTGAAGCACACTGTACAATACTATACCAAGCGTAAAACACCAGTGTAAGCTTGTTTTCTAGACCTTTCCAGGGCTTTTGACCTCGTGTCGTACGATGTTTTATGGAATAAGCTGGAGGGTAGGGGTTTACCAGTTAGCATTCTTAATGTTTTTAAGTATTGGTATGCCAACCAACGGAATACTGTAAAATGGTCTAACGATTTTTCCGAATCGTATGTGTTAGAATGCGGTGTAAAACAAGGGGGACTGTCGTCGCCTAAGTTGTTCAATCTGTACGTAAATGACCTTGTTGTCGAACTCAGCAATATGAGGGTTGGTTGCCGGATCGGAGGTATCAGTTGTAACAACATAAGCTATGCCGATGATATGGTATTGCTGGCTCCGACTGCAAGTGCCATTTCTGAGATGCTCAAAGTCTGTGAGACATATGTAGCTGCTCACGGTCTGCTTTATAATGTGTCTAAATGTAAATGCATTGTTTTTGGGGCTGTTGGTAAGCATAGGAAATGTACGTCTGACATATCTCTTTACGCTTTAACAGTTGAAAGAGTTAAAGAGTTTAAGTATCTCGGACACATGCTTACTGATGACCTCAAGGATAATGTAGATATAGAGCGTGAGCGTAGGGCATTGGCGATCAGATGTAATATGTTGGCCCGTAGATTTGCCTGTTGTAGTAATCCAGTGAAAATCACGCTTTTTAAAGCCTACTGTCAAAATTTGTACACGGGTAGTCTATGGTTTGACTATACTGATAGATCGCTTAATGCCTTACGTGTCATGTATAATAATGCGTTTAGAATGCTGTTGGGACTGCCTCGCTACTGCAGTGCGTCTGGAATGTTCGCAAATGCGCATACTGACGATTTCTGGGCAATTATACGCAGAAAAACAGCGTCTACTCTAGATAGAGTGCGGCGCAGTCACAACAGTCTCATGATGATCATTTCAGAGAGATATATGTCATCTTTCATGGGACACTTTGTGCGTGAACTTGTCCATTCAAAGCGACAGGTTTATGCATAAGGTGCCTCACCATCTGATGATAATTAGTATATTTTTAATATTTACTAACATTAGTTAATAAGTCACGTACTAACATTAATGGATCTCTGTAATCTAATTGTTTAAATAAATAAATAAATAAAAAATTACAATCAAACAAACAAACAAACAAACAAAGTTTTCCTCTTTATAATATTAGTGTAGATTAAAGATATAACTTACAGTATGGAAAATTCTGTCAATACGCTGCAGTGGCTTTTCGTGTTTCACATTAACACGATCATAAGTTTTGTCGTAGTACTCCAAAGTACCACAGCAGGCAATGTCTTCACCTATAGATAATAAAATTATGTTTAACAGATAATTAATAAAAAAATTACATTGCATTTGTTTTAACATACATTATATAGACAGGTTTATTATGTAAATGTACACATCAAACTTAAATTTAATAAAGTAATAGCTAGAGTAGTACAAAATTCTTGATATAATAGACTTTAAAGCTTATATTTGTGATAATTCAGTTATAGAACTATTTAAATATTAAAGTATATTTATTATCAAGTAGTGTGTCGAACATAATATAAATAAGATTAGAAGAAATTTAGACAAAGTAGAAGAAATTTAAACACCAAATAATTTCGGGATTCATTACTTTCAAATGACATTAATCCGTCAGTCCTCGGATCACAGACACAATAGAAAATCTATTGTGTCTCGGCCCGATCGGGCCGCTCGGTGGTCAATGGGTTAATAAGAAATTTACCTTCTTTAATTCCCGGCAAAGACAGTTTAGCAAGCCGAGGGAAGTCCATGTCTTCAATGGTCACCCAGGTGGGTCGTACAGTGACGGAAGCATCACGAATCTTCATGGGAGCACCACGCTGGCCCCATCTCTTGCCTAGTTTGCGATCTCTTTGTTGCTAAAAAGATACAGTAATTATAGTTAAATAGATACTAAACATAAGAGACGTCTTTTACAATCACACTACTTTTTACATTATTTTTTTGTTATATATTACATGTTTATTACTTTAGAAAAAAAAA
>CAJQZN010039683.1:29401-55074 GCA_907164685.1 Colias eurytheme | reverse complement strand
ATCTCATACATTCATAATCTATTCTATTGAACTTTACGCTAATAGAATGCCACTTGTCTAGGGGGGCAGCTAAGACTTCGCTAAGACGAAGATCTTTCAAATTCTGTAAAAATGAAGAAAGTGAACATGCACAATAATATTGGAATCCTATACCTAAGCTAGTGTTTAATTTTAAGAGTAAGTTATTCTAGTCAAATAAAAAATATTTATCATTAATTGGCGTTTTATTTCACTCTACCTACTCTTATCATAACTGAAAATTATGAAACGCTAAAGTATTTACCTCGAAAGTAATAAAACTGTAAAATTTGTAATAATTTCGCATAAGCATAATATTATAGCCTAACGTATATTAATACTAGAGGTCCGCCCCGGCTTCGCCCGTAGTACATATTATATCGTAATAAAAGGTAGCCTATGTCCTTTCTCGGGTATCAAAATATCTCCATACCAAATGCAAATTGCAAATTGGTTCAGTAGTTTAGGCGTGATTGAGTAACAGACAGACAGACAGAGTTACTTTCGCATTTATAATATTAGTATGGATAATAGGGCTTACATAATAGCATAGGTAAAATAATAGCATATAATACTTTACTAGTTAGTTATAATAGTAGTTATAGTTATGCACAGGTACGTTTTCTTTTTTTCCACATTCTGAATACATTCCTTCCACATTCCACCCTTTATCAATTATTATCAATACCTAATTTAAGAATGAATAGGTACCTATCAGCTATCTAGTATTTGGAACGCTAGCGAAAAGATCTTTTACTAAATAGAAAATTACATTTCATACAATACAAAATTTATTGTTATCTTATTAAACATATACCTAAATTTTAATAAGAATAAAATATGACGAATGTTATTCCAATAAATAGATTTGGCGTGTCTGTTTTCATCTCGCGATACCCTCGTGTACAAACCGTAATTTACTAATATATAATCCATACTAATATTATAAATGCGAAAGTAACTGTCTGTCTGTCTGTTACTCAATCACGCCTTAACTACTGAACCAATTTGCATGAAATTTGGTATATAGATATTTTGATACCCGAGAAAGGACATAGGATAGGTTTTATCCCGGAAATCCTACGGGAACGGGATTTTCTTTTAAAACGCGGGTGAAGCCGCGGGCGGAAAGCGAGTAATATATAAGTAATAAATAATAATGTGTCATATTAAGTATTATACTTTGTTAAATTTTAAGTAAACATTGTAAATTTCCCTCAATACATATATTTGTAAAAAAATATCAACTGTATACATAGTTATTATTATTTGTTATTCTATCCAAATATCGTAAAATGTTTTCATCATAGTCTTTAAAAATAGACCTTCTAACCTTTTATTTATAACACTAGATACGGTATTATTTATGATAGTACTTTGCTTTCGCACGTGTATAATGATCATAATAAGTAATAATTTTTCTGACTCAATCTTGGGGTTGGGTACCAAAGCTTATACATATTAGGCCAAGGCTCTATACATACAAGCAACTTAGTGCAAACGATAGATTATTATCAAGTACCTAATCCATACTAATACATATTATAAATGCGAAAGTAACTCTGTCTGTCTGTCTGTTACTTAATCACGCCTGAACTACTGAACCAATTTGCATGAAATTTGGTATAGATATATTTTGATACCCGAGAAAGGACATAGGCTACCTTTTATTGCGAAATAATAATATATGTACCACGGGCGAAGCCGGGGCGGACCGCTAGTCCATACTAATATTATAAATGCGAAAGTAACTCTGTCTGTCTGTCTGTTACTCAATCACGCCTAAACTACTGAACCAATTTGCATGAAATTTGGTATGGAGATATTTTGATACCCGAGAAAGGACATAGGCTACCTTTTATTGCGAAATAATAATATGTACCACGGGCGAAGCCGGGGCGGACCGCTAGTAAGTAATAATTTTTCTGACTCAATCTTGGGTACCAAACTACCAAAGCTTATTAGGCCAAGGCTCTATACATACAAGCAACTTAGTGCAAACGATAGATTATTATCAAGTACCTAATATATAATATGTTTTTGCGCCAACATATACCATGGTCCATGGATCACCTTCATTTAGACAGGTTTTACTTTTTTTATGTCAGAGCAAGCAAAGGGGCAGGTGGGCCAGGTCACCACCGCCCATAGAACTTGTAACAAAGTGTTGCCTTGCCGGACTTTTATGGACAAATAAATTATAAACTCTTTTCTTGTAGGCCCCAATGTCGTAGTGGTTCGGGAACACCGCAAGTGGCAAATCGTCCCAAAACATACTCTCTAGGACAAAATGCAAAAATACTCTGGGTTATCATTTATATGATATAAAAGCCAACACTTTGTTTACCAAACCTAGGACAAACGCAGCATGCTTGACTACAGACTGAGATGCAGGGGCACGTCACATACGTGTTTTAAACTTGTGATAATTAAACACTTAATTTTATCTCAATAAAATATCTTTAATTTGAAACAACGATAAAAATTGGCTTGTAATTGTGTTTACTAAACATTATTATCTTTAATTAAATAAACGTCATAAAGTCTTTATTCTGTAAAATGGAAAAAATGTAGGTAATTCGAAAAAGAGGTAGATTCCTGTGCTTGTCCACCTGACTTTGTCTTTAAAACAAACTCTTCAGCTTTAAATTAGTAGAATAGATATATTAAGTATTAGGTACACATAACACACACAGATTTTTGATATGCACGCTCGCTTTGCTCGCTCGGCTCGTGCGTTGTTTATCAAAGATTGCAAAAACCATTAGCTTCTGGCATTCGCCGGCCGCTGCCGCGGCCGCGGCACTAACTCAAATGACAATAAACAAGTTCTTAGAATTTTCTGAACTTTTTTAATATTCTATGGACTCTCTATATTTTATACGATCTGGCCAAATGTGAATGACCAAATCGTGAAACGTTGACGATTTAACGATCTTATCAAACTATGTTGGCCATTTCATGAAATGCGACCATTTCGTGAAATGATCAATCATATCATGAAATGAGCAAATCCACGATATGGCCACGACATAGACATAACCAACTAATTATTGACTCAAAAACTATTAAAATATTAAAAAGGATTTCCGTTCAGCATTTTACATCGAAGGCACAGGCTACAACTGTAGAGCTGATTTTCAGTGGCACCCTTCGTTTTATCCATTCCCTCGCATTGTAATAGTTATCTATTACCGGTTTTACCTGTACTAAAATTTAGCGGGAGTTGTTAAATAGAGTTAATCTTCCTTCGAATTTGCACTTTGCCACATATTTTCCATTCGCGCCGCTATGCTGAGATATGTCATATTATGGCGTCAGCATAATTTTTTACACAATCTCTTTTCTGAGTAATTTTACAGGGGAAGTATCTAAACACAAAATGAATATGTAGAGAAAATATCCAAAAATAATTTATAGTTTTACAATCTTGTTGGTAAAGATGTTATAGGTAGTTTGAAGTTTCATAGTCCCAAAGTGTTATTCGGAAATTGCGTTCTACCGATGTTTCCTACAAGGAGAGAGGGAAATTCAGCACGAAAGAGATCCGTTAATAATAAGAATACCGATGTTATGTTATTTTAATAAACATACGTAGGTAATAGTTACAACTCTGTGTTTCGTAAAAATATGTTATTCTACTGATACAAGTGTGCTACGCTCAAAATTAAGCGTAGCTTTTTACTATGGAGGTAAGCCGTTT
Source organism: Colias eurytheme (assembly GCA_907164685.1). Classification (NCBI taxonomy): domain Eukaryota; kingdom Metazoa; phylum Arthropoda; class Insecta; order Lepidoptera; family Pieridae; genus Colias; species Colias eurytheme. Next base: position 51,353 of record CAJQZN010039683.1, on the reverse strand, counting down.
TTTGAAGATATCACCTTTCAGGCTATTGACGAGGATATCGAAAAATGTATGAAAATTTACAAAATTTCATAAAAAATTCATATCTTATTGACAACTACTTTTTAAAATATACGGGATACTACGCCACAAAGCGTTATTTAACACGCGTTTATATCATTTACCATATATGTAATATACCATTGAGTCTTGAGATGAGCATTGAGCGTAGCACATAAATTATTTTCAAAAGTCCCGTCAAATTAGTATAGGTATACCTACCCATTTTGTTGAACCAAATTATAATTTACAGATCACTAATTGTGTTAGGTACTCTACCGAGTGTCTTGCCGGTGCCGAGTGTCTTTTTTGAAGAAACTGCTTTGTAAGTCGGTGGTAAATTATGTATTTTGACGATTCAAAAGCACTTCTGAAGGAAGTCTAGTTGAATTAATTAATGTTTGTGTCTACTTTAGAGCAAATATAAAATTTCCAATGATTTAAGCGCGTCACATACGGTGAAGATACTATAATATTTTATCTTAAGATACTGTTATATTTTCCTGTCAAATACCTGTCAAATAGATATTACGTACTGTTTTGTTCTCCGTATTATTTTTTAAATTGTCACCATCACAATCACTATTTTGATACGTGTTACACATTGTTTGGAAGAGTAATTTAAGCAGAAAAAGTGGTTATAAAATAAAGGCGAAGCAACTTTGTACTCGTGAGTAATTAAGAAACTATTATTTTGCACTCCGTGACCTTGACACACGACTACCGGCAAAAACATTGCGTCGCTTCAACGCATAGATAACTCGCTTGCACTACCACCGCTGCAGCGCTTTAACGCTTTGCGCACGGCCGTGTCTATCAAATTAATTATTATTTATTACTGGCTCATTATTTTTACTATTATTTATAATAATTGATAATGTCATCAGCAAGAGGCAAGTGCACCGGTTGTTGTAACGCAATTACAAATAGAGAATACCTAACTTGTTCATTATGTAAGAAAAAATATGATCTTTACTGTGCGAATATTTCATCAAAAGTCTTCCATAATAGTATGAATCTTGATGAGAAAAATAAATGGAAATGTCAAGAATGCATCTGTAAACAGCCGAAGCTCGATAATAGTAATACTCCTCTCAGAAGCACGAAAAGTGATTCTATGAGCAACGAAACGGCTACACAGGACAATCTATGTGATGCGTATGTTAACACGCGTATGCGCAGCCAACACGTTAACACTATTGTTTCTGAGGGAGATTGTAATGAGCCCGTCACGATTGCCAACTTGAGGGATATTTTGAAAGACGAATTAGCTAAAAGTCTCCGGAATACTATTAAGGAGCTTATATCAGAGCAACTCAAAAATATACATCAAGAAATATCCTGCTTTAATGATTCGCTGAGCTTTTTTAATACTCAATTTGAAACATTAAAGACTTCCTTAGAAGAACGGAATAACATAGTGGATGAACTCAAAACAGAAAACGGAAAATTAAAATCGACAGTTTCGGATCTTGAATCTAGGTTGCACATAATTGAACAACAACTCCGCGAGAACAACCTTGAGATTAACGGAGTTCCTGAAAATAAAGGTGAAATATTGTCTAATACAATAATTCAGCTTTCGAAGACTATAGGCGCTCCTCTTGAAGAAAGTGACGTTCAGCATGTTACGAGAGTTGCTAAATTTAACAAGGAGAGTATCCGTCCACGATCGATTATTGTAAAATTACGAAGTACTCGTATTCGCGACACAATCTTGGCCGCTGTTGCTAAATATAATAAAAACAACCCTGAGGATAAACTTTCGTCACATCATTTAGGAATCGGCGGCCGAAGATCGCCTGTATTTGTCTCCGAGCATTTGACTTCTGCAAATAAGCAACTCCATGCTGCCACTCGTCTCAAGGCAAAAGAACGAGGATTTAAATTTGTCTGGGTTAGAAATGCTAAAATCTTTGTTCGTAAGAATGAGTTTGAAAAAAAAAGGTAGATCTACTGAAACAAACCTGGTTTCTTATATATCCACTGTTTCGAACGAAGTTGACAAAGGCAATGAAGTTCATACAATTTATACTGACTTCTCTAGTGCGTTTGATGTGGTGCAGCATGATGTCCTTCTATTGAAACTTGAATCTCTCGGCATACATGGATCATTGCTTGCTTGGCTAACCAGTTACTTAAAAAATAGAATACAGAGTGTGGCGGTAAAAGGATATGTGTCCAACTATTACATATCTGACTCAGGTGTACCTCAAGGGTCACATCTGGGGCCAATATTATTTACGATTTTTATTAATGATCTATGTTCTGTTTTCAAAAAAAGTAATTATTCTGTTTTTGCCGATGATTTAAAATTATTTAAAACTATTAAAACACAACATGATATCTCAGATTTACAAATGGATCTCAAAAGGTTGGAAGATTGGTGTAATAAAAACGGTATGATAATTAATGCTAAAAAATGTTTCTTCTTACAACTCTCCCGAAAAAAGAAACCAATTATAGCATCTTACGTCATTAATGGTCAGAATATAGAAACTGGTAACGAGATCCGCGATTTAGGAATCTTAGTTGATAGTAAACTAAATTTTTGTTCACACATTGATGCTATCGTTAAAAAGGCCAGTAGATTGTTAGGTTTTCTTAAAAGAAACACAAAATGCTTTAAATCAAAGACCAAAATTTTACTCTTTAATTCATTAGTTAGAAGCCATTTAGAATATGCAAGTGTAGTTTGGAATCCGTTCTATGCTGTTCACTCTCAAAGAATTGAAAACATTCAGCGTATATTTACCAGACATATAGCTTTCCTTTCACCGGGAATTTCACACAGATCGCCTTATGAATATCGATTATCATTCTTCAAAATGATTTCACTTCGTAATCGTAGATTGTTGCGCGATACTATGTTCCTGTTTAAAATCCTCAGAAATATAAATCATAGCCCGCAAATCTTAAGTCTAGTTAGGTTTGCTGTTCCAAATAAATTACCACGTTATCCTGTTTTTAAAGTTTTTGACCTTCCAAATTGTCGTAATAATGTTGGTAGAAACTCTCCAGTAACTCGTATATGTAGTACTTTTAATGACCTATGTAAGTCGTTGGGTGGTATAATAGACATAAATTTTGATTCACTTGTAGTTTTTCGCAAAAAAATTACTAAATTCTTGTTTGGTACAAAAATTCAGTAAAAAAAATGTTTAACGATTTATTTATTTTATTTTTGTAGTTAAATTTATTTAAGCACTTAAAATAACAGTAACGTAATTATATGTTTAAGTTTTCTTGTGCATACCTGTAATTGGTGTATACATCACATTAATATTCGTTAGTTGTTAAGATCTAATTGTTATAATTTTTATGTGTACTCTGTTGGTATGTCTAAATAAATAAATAATAAATAAAATAAATAATATTTTATATTACAGTATCTTAACTAAGTAGTTTTAAGTTCATATGGGCCGTAGTTTTTAAGTTATATTAAGACCTTTAACTGTAACTACATTTGTTGTCTGAATTAAAGAAATAAATAAAATAAATAAAAAATAAAAATAGGGCTCTTTGAACTTTCGGCTCTACTCTCAGTGCTAAATACGGCTGGTACTGTATACTCTCACAATTAATTTTAAATAACTGCAATAGCAATAAGCGATATGTATAGATTATTATTTATTACTTATACATTCAATTTACAGGGTAAGTCCCAGCTTAAGTATCATACAGGAAAATCAGACTTAAAATAGCAGAAGAGGCTATACATTTTGACATAAAATATAAGATAGGTCTAATTACGTACTTTCATTTGATGCAGCATTTTTATTCATAAATCTATCATTGTGAACAAGACATAGACATACCTGCTTCATATATAAAATCGATCAGGGATCATGGAATGTACCTACTTTAATGGGTCACGAGACTAGATAAAGAAGGTTCAACATAAAATAATAATACCTAATTATAATTTGCTGCGCAGAATAAATTTAATAAAAATTAAGATGCTCAAACTTGGTTTTTATTTGTTTCAAATTGCAATGTTCATTAAAAATATAATTTTACCATGAAAAGCGGTAAATTTAAAGACTAACGACTTAAAGCTTTTAAAGCTTTTCGCCCGCGCGGTCAAAGGAAATTTCCTTGCAACCATGAAATTAAACATGTTTATAAAACGCACAAAAAATTAAAACAATATCAAACTAATAACTACGATTATATCCTATTAGAGTATAATGTCATATTACAAATCTTAGTACAAATTGCGGGTCAAAAAGATAGCGAACGGGAACGATAAAATGTTTACTTTATTAATTGATATAACACTATATTTCAATAATAAACCAAGAGGCTTGTGGCCAGTTATTGTCAGAGATATAATTGACGTAGTTGTCTGTGTCGAAGATGGTCGGATTGCTAATATTATTATTTATGATAGCTTTCTTGTTAAAATATTCGTATAGCAAAGCGTACGAGAGAGATGACAATTTTCCCCCAGGTTGGTAAAGTTTTTTATTAATATCAGTAAGATATTTTTTTCTATTCATTTTGTAAATCTATTGTTTGAAAATCCTTAGTTTTTACGGAATATAGTTATTTTTATGGAAAAAAGCTAAGACAATGTATGAGGTTTCATATCTTTTAAAAAAATAATGTGATAATATTTAATAAATTAACGAAGGTACCTAATGTTGCATTGCCAACTAAGATTCGCTGTATCTGCCCTTTATATCAATATTAAATTAGCTTGACAATCGAATATAACTATCGTGTACATAATTGTATTCCTAGCTTTAATCTATCTAGCAGAGCAAAGTTCAATTAAATCGGTACATAACAATATTTTTAGGTCACTTCGAAATTATACCAATTCAACTCAAAATATTGTTTTGCGTTAGTACAATTTTAAACGACTATAATTATTGAAATTATTTCGAATAACAGACCCAATAAAAAGGCCTAATACATTATAATTACTTAAAGTTAATTTATTTGACAAACAAAAAATTCAAAACAGGTCCCATACGTCTTCCAATTTATGGCGGTTACTGGATAGTCGCAGCCAAAGTTATCAACAACCTCGGCTTGGCAACCATCAAACTTGCTGAAGAGTATAACACTAAGGTTGTGGGCCTGTACTTGGGAAAGCTACCACAGATCCTGGTCAACGACCCCGCGACTATCAAAGAGGTGCTTTCGAGGGAGGAATTTGACGGTCGTCTTGATACGGTCCTAGCACGCGCTCGGTCTTATTGGAAGAAGTTGGGTAAGTAATACTTTTCAAACTCAAACTCATATATTTATTTATTCAACTAGACATCGCTTAGAAGCGCTTTTACTCGTCAATATACAGAAAAATATTTCTTTTGTAAGTTTTTGACCTAGTTTGTGTTATATTTATAGTTCAAGATAATTTCAGTTTTGTTTAATATGTCGTTGAACACCTGTTAGTTGCAAGCGCGGATCCAGGGGGGGGGTCACGGGGTCATGACCCCCCCCCTGGGCTAGGTCCACGACCTAAGTGGACCACTAATTTAATATTAACTTTTTTAAATTAACAAATTAATACTGTTCAATATGATGTTTTTATTTAATTTTGAGACATAATAGTAATATAGAACAATGAAATCAATTACAAACGGTAACGGAAGAGAATATATAACAAAAATAATTTGGAAAATCCAAAAGTGCACGCCTCATAATTTTTTTTTAATAAATATTTATTAATTATTATTTTTGTTTATTTAATAACAATTAAACCACATCGAATCAGACCCTGAAAAATGAAAGGGTTCTATTCCTGAGCATACTCAAGCGTAAGAGAAAAAAAAAGACTCGATTAGTAAAGTATTTCGGTCGCTATCGTGTTAACAAGAAAAAGGATCCGCACATACAGACACACGGACGTCCAAGACAGAACTTTTTTAAACTGTTTTTTAACTAGTTTAAATAACAAAAATGACATCAAAAATATCATGAACGTTAAAAATAGTGTTTTTTCTTAATATGTGTGTGTATGTATTATCTTACAAGTGCAATGTATGATACATAAAGACATTTTAAGTTTGAAAAATTAGATGTTTTGCGCGAAGTGACAGTAGTACCCACCTCAACGCTTCGCTTATGAGGCGTGCAATTATAGAAAAAGTTTATTAGGGTCGACCTGTGGTCGTAATTTAAGGACAAATAACAGGTTTTTTGATTTAAAAAAAAAACTATAACTGCGGAATAAAGTGTAATGGTAAAGTTGTATGTCATGTAATTAATTTTTTTTCTACAACTTTTACTGTTACACTTTTCACACAAAAACTCAAATATCAAATATCCCAGTTCGTGGATAAGACATAAAATAGCAAAATTTTTTTTCAAATGAACACTATAAAATACAGTCAAATTACAACAAAAAATCGGCCAAGTGCGCGTCGGACTCGCGCACCGAGGACTCCGAGCAAACATATTTTTTCATTATGTTGTATCTTACAATTTTGTTTAAAGGATTTTTTTCTTTATCTGTGCTTGTAAGTGCTTTTAACCAAATTTCAAGACTGTGTTCACGGGAAGTACCTTGTAAGTTTTGATTGATGATTCCCTTGCAAGTAGTTGCGAATTACAAAATATGCGGCTCTAATTGCTTTTTCTTCAGATTGCGTTGACATAGAATATGAATTAAATAACAGATTTAAGTTATTATAGACCTGAGTTCTGATGTGAATATCAATTAAATACATGTAGACGTTCATGAGTAAAGGGATTGTAAGTTTAAAATTATTTAAAAATATATTTTGATTTAATTTAATTAAATAATTAGGGTTTTCGCAGTTATTACTACATCTGTGCTATAACACGATACTTTTTACTCAATTTCAAGACTGTGTTGTGTACGGGACAGGGCAGGTATTGCAGGTATTGATTCCCTTGCTAATGTCGAAATCCTACGGTCTACGGTCCCTTGATGCTGTGAAAAATTCAAACGTTTTAGCCAACGCAATCAAAAGATGCAGCTGTAATTGCTGAAATTTTTCGACACTCCCTAAGAAATCAAAACCTACAGGGTAGTTCTCGAGTACACAGAGTCATGAAATTTGGTACAATCAAACGTCTTATAACACAGACTAGCTTACCCCGCTAGGCTTCGCCCGCTTTCTCTAAAACCTTATAAATTATATACTACTTTCCTTAGATTATAATATAAAAAAATATTAAAAAAAAATTTAACTTACAACCCTGTTACTCATGAACGCTGACATGTATTAACTTGATATTCATACCAAAAACTCAAGTCTAAAATACCTTTACGCTATAATAAAATCAAACTTCTATGTCAACGAATCAGAAGATACAGCCGTAAATGCCGAAAAATTTCGCAAATTTCGACATTAACAAGGGAATCAAAACTCAAAACCTACAGGGTACTTTCCGTAAACTCAGAATCTTGAAATTCGGTACAAAGCAACATCTTATAGTACAGATACAGGAATAATTGCAAAAAATATATATTTTTAAAGTTTGTCTGCCTATGAAGACCCTTTTTCTCAGGAACGCGTGGAGGTATCAATCTGAAATTCATACCGAATACTCAAATCTACGGTCCCTTATAGCTGTGAAAAAATCAAACTTATAAGCCAACGCAATCAAAAGATACAGCCATTTATGCCGTAAATTATCGCAAATTTCGACATTATCGCAAGGGAATCAAAATCTATAGGTATTGTACTACTTCCTGTGAACACAGAGTTCTGAAATTTGGTTAAAAGCAATGTCAGCACAGATGGAGGAATTGCTAAAACATACATTTCATGCTTATCAACATTCGCAAGTGTTACCAGGAATCAAAACCTACAGGGTAGGTACTTCCCGTGAACACAGAATCTTAATATTTAATCTTTATTTAATAGAAACTTACGTCTTATAGCACAGATAAAGGAAAAATCGCAAAAAGCATAAATTTAATATTAAAACATATAAAAATGTTTGTACGGAACTCTTGGTTCGCCAATCCGACTCGCACTTGACCATTTTTTTTAAATAGACTACGTATCAATTAAATTACCAAAATATAGCTTTTGAAAATTGACCACGTCTATGTGACCCCCCCCTGGCACTAAAGCTGGATCCGCCCTTGGTTAGTTGAGTATTTATGTGGAAAAAACTGTTGTTATGAGTATTTTTCTCGTCATTCTAAGATTTTATCTATTAGCGTTTTGCATTCCCTTCACAAAAATATTTAAAAAATAGAGCCGATTCGATGAAGTCATTTTCGAGTTAAGTGCTTAGCATATTTGGCGATTCATTTTAAATTAAAAGATATTAATCATCCACCTACTGATAAAAATGAGTCACACGATTTTTTATTACGCTTTCGATAACTACATATTTAGCATGTTATAACCTTAGGTTATAACTTTATAAGTCATAGTCGAGTCGAATTCGACTCTTACACTTAGGGCCGATTTTTCAATGCTTGGATAAAACTTATCCGTCCAATAAAGTATTACACGATAATATTAAAATGTCACGTAAACTGTCAAATACGGGCAATTAGAATACGTTTTTAAAATGGTAGTTTTATACATTATTCGACGAATAAGTTTTATCCAAGCATTGAAAAATCGGCCCTAAGTAGTTATGATACCTAATTAGGAAGGTACATTTTTAATCTTACTGGTTATCACGCCACCTTTAAATATAAAGGTGGTTAAAGGTTAAATTTTGAAAATTTTAACCGTTTTACAAATTCATTTAATATTTCCCTAATCGATTTTTTATAAATATTATTTTAATAAATTACAAACTGAGAACGGATCGGACGGAGAAGATGATCGTTGTTTAAAAATAGAGGTAGCTTGTATCGTAGGGTAGAGCATATAATATTATATTTGATGGTAGAGCCGAATGTTCTATAAATAACGCACTTTGATACATAGAGCCCATATAGGTATTCGTATCATAAATATTATTTACCATATTTTTAATTTTTGCAAACTTCTAACAAAATCTATATCAAATATCCATATGAACAAAATTTATCTTGTTAAATAAAACAACTAACGTTTTATTTGCATGGTCACTATTTAGGAATATATTTATAAAGAGTTATATTTATTACCCGATGTTGATTTTGGCGCCCTTTATTATCTGGCGCCTAGAGCTACTGCCGCACTCATGCTACTCCAACCGGCCCTGGGCCTTTGATAGACTACGGCTCTTGTATACAGAGTTATATAAAATACAAAACGTTAATACGAAAGATTTTGTATACTGATACAATTGGCGGCCTTATGTATTATGTTATTCTTCCAATGAAAAGTATCCTCGATCAGTCTATATATAGATAGGCGTTTAATCCAAAAGATGTTGATGTGTTTGAAGTTAAAATAAAACAGGCCAGTGACAAAAACAATAAAAAATAAGAACGGACAATGACTCTATATTCATTAGTTCGTTATCCCTTTTGAAAGCCTTTTATTTTTATTTTTTTATGTACATGATCTTGTTAATAAATTTATTTGTATAGGTACCAATAAAATTGTATACTTTTGTTCTAAAGTCTGTTGCTTAAAAAGGTTACTTTCTTTTTTGCTTTATCTATTAAAATAATAACAGAACTCCACGAAATTGTATTTTTAGAATAGCCGATTTATAGTTTATCGTGCACTGAAATAATACAAAAACACGAATTTTAATATAAGATTACACCAACAAAGATTACACCAATTTTGAAATATGATTCCTTTTCGCATTATTGCAAACATTTTTGATGACATTTTTTAGGAAACAAATAATCGCAGCAGGAGGTATTAAAATTTAAAACTTTTCAAATGTCATAATAATATGAACTTGTTTTTACACTGAATAATTACAAATTATTTTAATGGGGTGATAATAAGCTAATAAATTTTTGCTTTGGGATCCTTGCATCTCGTAAATACTGACATTTGCGATCCGTAAGCAAATATGTATTGCCATTTTATGATTGCGTAATAAGTATTTATATTGCCGTCATTAATAAACAAGTGTGCATTTGTGCAAACAAAATATTGATTAGTATTAAAAATTATGGTTCCTTAGCTTTTACAATATCTGCATTTTATTAAAAACAAACAAATAAAATATTTATTAGGGTTACTCATAAGAAAACATTATTATAGGTACTCTAAGACATTGGAGTTACATATTCTTGAATTTATTCCCGTGATTATTATCAATGTAGAAAAATACGCAAATGTAAAATATTTTATAAAAAAAATACGCAAATGTAAATTATTTACTAGATTTGAGGTTTGCAAGGAAATAATCACCTTATTTATAATATTTTTTTAAAGCTGAAAATTTTGTTTAACGCGCTAATCTCAGGAACCACAGGCCCGATTTGAAAAATATTTCAGTATTAGGTTTATAAAGTTATCGAGGCAGGGTATACATATAAATTATAATCACGCAAAGACAAATAGGAGCGGAGTAATGCGGGTAAAACCGCTGAGCAAAGCTAGTTATGAATATGTATATGAAATAATCATTTTCTCTAACAGTATTTCTGTCTTATCTGTTTATACGAATATAGTTAGTTGTAATTCTGATAAATAAACAATAATTTATAATAATAGTTATAATGACATGTTTTGCTTCAACTGTTTATGATTAGATGACGGCCAATATTTCTGTCCTTATTGCGTCTTCCTCTTTATTATTACATCCATACTAATATTATAAATGCGAAAGTAACTCTGTCTGTCTGTCTGTTACTCAATCACGCCTTAACTACTGAACCAATTTGCATGAAATTTGGTATAGAGATATTTTGATACCCGAGAAAGGACATAGGCTACTTATTACCCCGGGAAATAGGATAGGTTTTATCCCGGAAATCCCACGGGAACGGAAACTATGCGGGTTTTTCTTTGACTGCGCGGGCGAAGCTGCGGGTGGAAAGCTAGTACATTATATAATATTAGATATTGCCTTAGATTCAGAGATAAGGTGGATACAGTATAAAATATTAATCTATTTCATCTAGAATCGTTATATTGTGAAACCATACACCGATTAGTAAAATTTCAAATATTTTTTAAATATACTTCGCCTTAATTACAATTTATTAAAATTATTAAAATAATTATATAACCTTATAACAAATACCTAACCAATATTATTATTTAAACGACTTTAATAATAATTATACACTTCTAGCAATTACATGTTTCTAGCTAAAATATATTAAAATTTAAAATTACCATATAATTTGCCAGCCGTTAATTGAGGCTTGAAATGAATTTCTAATTCACCATTCAAGGATGCAAAAACTGGGTTAAAATATGACATATACTCACCTGTATTTGGTAGGTATACAAAAAATGCACGATTTAAGGCAACTCTTCTTAATCAAATTGACCGCCTCCTTGGTACAGTGGTTGACGCGTAAGCGTAACACCGAGGGGTCCTGGGTTCGATTCCCGGCGGAGACGAAGAAAAAAAAATATCTCGGTCTGGTAGGACAAGAAGGCTGGTCATCTACTTGTCCCTAAAGAAAATCATCAGTGAAACAGATATGTATAATGCATCTGCCCCTTACCCCACTAGCGGATATGGGACTTTACTTTTTTTTTTCTTAATCAATGATGTCATATAATCAATCTGGCTTTTTTGAGGTTGTTTGTAAGTAATAAGTTATCTTAAAATTTTAAAATTTATTTACTTAATAACATTACAAAATTTTATTTTATTTAATATAAACTGGTTAAACATAATATGTATTTAAAGTAATATAATTAAGATAAATTGGATGATCATAAAGTGTGCATAAAAACTATATGACCACATTAGCTATCTAAAGACATGCAAATTATGACCGCAGCTCTTTGATAGTATTAATTTTTAATTAATTTTATTTTTCTATTATAGATATTGAAATACATAAACAATAAACATAGCAGGAAACAAGACAATTATACTTAATTTAACATCCATTTATTTAAACTCAGCTTAGATCGATTTTATTTATTTATTACGACGATCGAGGCGTCGATAAAATTGTAACCATAATATTATGTACCTGAATAATATGTATGTACCTTAACTAACTGCACATAGAAATACTTTTGCCTGCAAGTTTGTCCGCGCCTTTGAATGCGCGCGGCACAGCTAGTCAACTTATTCTTTTTGTTTTCACATAATATTTTATCTTTTTCAAGGAATATTTTTCACCGATGGCTACTTCTGGCACGTACAGCGTCGGTATTCCCTGCGTTACATGCGGGATTCTGGCTTCGGACGTCGCGACGAAACCCTGGAGGCAGCGATAGTCCACGACACCAAGAACATGATTGAAATGGTCTTGAACGGCACTAAATATCCTGCTGAGAAGGTATTACCCCCGTAAAAAAGCTTACCTAGTTATTATATGGTTGGTGAATAATTAAAAATAACACTTCAATAGAACCTTTTGGTCAGGCAGTACTTCACACCAAAACAGCTTCTAAATATATATCAAGCACAAATTCGTTCGTGTGTGGAGTACTGCAGCCATTTATGGGCTGGAGCTGCAAAAACACATCTAGGAGCATTGGATTCGATTGAGAGACGTGCTGTAAGGATTATAGATGACCAGAATCTGACCAAGAGTAGACTGCTTAGTCTTGAACATAGACGTAAAGTCGCATGCCTATCAGTTTTTTACCGCTTGCACTTCGGGGAATGTGCAACGGAGCTGCATAATCTCATTCCACCCTCCCCTTTCCACCACAGAACATCTCGACGCGCGCTTGGCTTCCATCTCTTCGTAGTTGATGTACCTTTTTTGCGCACAAAACGGTTTCAGAACTCTTTTATAAACCGAACAGCGAGGGACTGGAACGCCTTGCCCGCGTCTGTCTTTCCAGAAACCTATAATCCGGATCTGTTCAGGGTAAAAGTGAATAGGCTCTTTCTAGACAGGCATGCTCATTCATAGACTGCATCACTACTTACCATCAGGTAGGATGCAGTCAAATGCCTGGCTATCTTTAATAAAAAAAAATATATATGAAATCCTCGTGCTTGAAATTGCTTTGATTAATTATACTAGCTTCCGCCCGCGGCTTCGCCTGCATGGTGTTTTTTCGCAATTAAAGGTAGCCTATGTTCTTTCTCAGAGTCTATAGATTGTCCGTGCCACATTCCATCAAAATCGGTTGAGAGATTTAAGCGGGAAAGCGTAACAGGCAGACAGACAGAGTTACTTTCGTATTTATAATATTAGTAGGGACTAGTAGGGATCGTTATCTTACTTTAAAACTGAAATGTCAATAATCATTTTTAATGAGTCTTCTTTATCGAGGTAACTATCACATTTACTTAGTTTTCAAATTGGTTATATCTAGTATTTTCAAAATTTATTTTAAATCAAACAATTACTTGTATTTCTTATCAGCATCAAAGCTGACCCAAAAAAGTAATTTACTATCAAAAGGTTAATTAGAGAAGGTTATATTTTAATCTTTAATAATAATTAACAATTTAAATTTCATATAAATGCTATCGACTAAATTGAAGCGATATGACTTCATTTGGCTTAAAATTACACGGTTCAGAGCTTTGGTACAAAATGGGGAAAACATAAGTTTTGTACAGGATTCAAATCTGTGTATTTTCCCTCACCGTGTCCTACCGCCTAATAGATACTTAGATTTCTTCTGCTCCTTCGGTTTTATCCTCATTTATCAATAGGCCAAGAATATGTGGATCTAAAGCTAATGTCGTGGAGCAAAAAGCGTGTTCTTATCGGTTTTTAATTTGTATCATAATATATAAATATTAAAGCCTAAAAGGCATTAACTGTGCCTTTCTTATTTACATTATATTGGTTATGTTATAACATATAAACACCTAAACATTTTTTCTTCTTTTTATGAATGTAAAGCAGTCAGACAGCTATTTTGACCAACTGCAACTGTGACAAAAAATCTAAATATTGAATTGGAGGTTAAAAAACTTATAAACAACGCACAACGGGCGGGCGATATTTATTTTAAGTAAATTCTTATGTTTATTTTGGTCCATGCTTGTAACCATTTTTTAAGTAGGTGAACCACTTAAAATCAGCATTTTATTTATAAATAACACATTAGCGAGTAGAATTAATAAAATTTTATATGAATACTTAAAAACCTACCCAGGGTACGAAATAACTTGTATTTTGAGGAGTTAAAAATATCGTGATTGCATGAATGAAAATTTTACTCATTTTAAACCAATAAAACTAAAACTCAAAAATGATGAAGTGGACAGGCTTGTTTCCTGTTTTATCTTAATCGTAATAAAGAATAAAAATATAAACCATTACATACACTATATTATATAACTAGCTTTCCGCCCGCGGCTTCGCCCGCTTTGTCTAAAACATAATAAATTATATACTAAAACCTTCCTCTTGAATCACTCTAGTTTATCTATTAAAAAAACCACATCAAAATCCGTTGCGTAGTTTTAAAGATTTAAGCATACATAGGGATTAGGGACATAGGGACATAGGGACGGAGAAAGCGACTTTGTTTTATACTATGTAGTGATGATTAAAAACCTGAATTCCACTTTCCATATTCCTTACCATTCAACTATAATTCCAGAACATAGTCAACGGCAACCTCATCTACCTGCCACATTTCTTCGCCGTGCCTTTCATCAATGGGCTACTCCACGTATTCGTCCGGTCCACATTGCCCCGGGAAAAGTATGCTGATCTCTGGGAGTTGGCGAGCAAGGCCCTGCTCTTCCAGAGGAGTTCCAACGACCTTGGTGGTGCGCTGGTTATCACACCCTGGTTGAAAGATGTCTTCCCAAGTTTGAGTGGATACAGCGACTTGAGGAAGGGGAACGGCGCGCTTGTCAAGTTTTTTGAGGTAATTTGTATATACCTATTGCAATATATTTAAAGCAATACAGTATTGTTGCACAGATAATATATTAAGTAATATCATAGACTATAGATTCTATTAGTCCATGGTAATATTTAGTAATATACTAGATTATAGTTTTATAGTATGACTTGATAAGTATAAATTTGACCTGATTGTATAGTAACACATCCAGAAACGTTAGATAAAAATGTATGTGATATCTTAATAGAGTCTCGTGTCATCGTAAATTATAAATATTTTTATTATTGTAAATGAATGTATAAATTATGTTTATTTTGATATGTTTTTAACTTTTTAGACTCTCATAAAAGAAGTACAGGAGACACACGATGAGTCTTACGATAGACACTTCATTGATGCGTATCTCTCCAAAATGAAGGAGGAAAAACGGACAAGCAACCGGACTACATATTCAGGTAATTATTTAACTTAGAATAAAAGCCAATAATAAAATATCTATTCAGTGGTACACGTTTCTTTAAAAATTAATCTATACTATAATATTATAGAGCTGAAGAGTTTGTTTGTTTGAACGCGCTAATCTCAGGAACTACTGGTCCGATTTGATAAATTCTTTTGGTGTTAGATAGCACATTTATCGAGGAAGACTATCATTACGCTAAGGAGTGGAGTTACGCGGGTGAAACCGCGAAGCACAGCTAGCATGTTATGAAGCACAAACTACCGAAAATTCAGGTTTCATTTCTGTAAATAACCTGTTAACATTGTTCCACACAATTCCCTATTCCAGTGGAACAGCTGGCTTTGATCTGCACAGACTACATGTTCCCCGCTGCGAGTGCCGTCGAGATGACGCTCACGTTCCTCGTGGAACGGATGCTGCTGCAGCCGGAGATCCAGGAGGGGATACACGAGGAGATAGACCGGGTCGTGGGGAGAGACCGCATACCAACACTGGATGATAGAGCCAAGTAGGTAGTGTGCGTGTATGTGTGCACTGTGCATACACTCGGTGGCACACACATACACACTTACATTTTAGAGAGTTCCTTTATCAATATGTTATTTCATTTCATTATAATATATGGGAAAGCCGGAGAGGCCTAGTATGACCATCAGTGGACGTCTGGCAGCAACGACTCCGACGATAATAATAAATACTAGCTGTGCCGCGCGGTTTCCATGCGAATGGTGCTCAACAGCAATTATTTCTATAGCTGTGTGTTATTTTGGTACATAAGCTGTCAAGTATAATAAAAATTTGTTAAGGTATTTTCGCATGAGAGAGTAAGACAAATTTTTTTTACATATTTTCAATGTCTGCAACCACAGATCACAGAAACTAAAGGGACACCACTTTTCTAGAATTTTATTATATTATATGTATTGAGTATTGATAATAAAGAAACTTACCTACATCAATATTCTATTCGTTATAATATTCGCATTCATGATAATATTTTTTATCTATAGTAAGTTTAGAAGGATTATTTTTCGATACGATCAGAGAAACATAATAGACTAAACTCTAAAGATTATTATGATGAAATTTATAGGAAAACTACGCGAATACGATAATATTACCTAATTATCTTGCATTAATTATTTTAATCTATGTAATTGTTTTAGCTATTCTATATTAAGAGGGGGCATAAAGCAAAATAACCAATCTTCTATTAGATGATACGTGTACCATTTTATCGTGACAAAACCAAACGTTTTATCTCGAGAAAAAAAGAGCGCCAAAAGTGGTTTATCGCAGATAAAACCAAAACTAAAAGTAATTACACAAAATGCTCTGACAAATATCTTGCAAATGTTTTAATATAATTGTTTATGAAAAAAAAATCATAATAAGTATTACCATGTCAAGTAGAAAACGTAAAAGTGTGAAAATTAGAGCTAACTTGTTGGTGATTTTTTTTTATCGAGAAAATTTTAATATTTTATGTTTTTGATTAAACAGAATCGTTGAACATATCATCTAGTTTGATATATATTTTATTTTTTAGATTTGGTCTTGAATATTACACGTATCATCTAATAGAAGATTGGTTATTTTGCTTTATGCCCCCTCTTAAAAACAATAAATAGGAAAAGGAATTAATATTTAAGATATTATTTAATACGTACAAGGTACAATTAATTATTTTTTTATAGATAAAAGTATCAAGATTGAATCTTAGCGCGTGACTTCGTCCGTCATAACTGTAAAGGAATGTACCTAAAGTGGCTTTGCATTTATTTGCATTTTATGAAATTTGTGTGATAATTTTATAATTAATAATTATATAATACTAGTGGTCCGCCCCGGCTTCGCCCGTGGTACATATTTCGCAATAAAAGGTAGCCTATGTCCTTTCTCGGGTATCAAAATATCTCCATACCAAATTTCATGCAAATTGGTTCAGCAGTTTAGGCGTGATTGAGTAACAGACAGACAGACAGACAGAGTTACCTACTTTCGCATTTATAATATTAGTAAGATAATATTTCAAAGTAATTGAATCTGGAATTCTGACCAATTTACTTCAATCATAATTTCTTATAGTTTCTATGCTTTCTACCTTTGATATTGTTATAAGTAGGTACTGTAGTACCTAGATATAACTAGATTTATCCATACTAATATTATAAATGCCAAAGTAACTCTGTCTGTCTGTCTGTTACTCAATCACGCCTTTACTACTGAACCAATTTGCATGAAATTTGGTATAGAGATATTTTGATACCCGAGAAAGGACATAGGCTACTTTTTACCCCGGGATATAGGATAGGTTTTATCAAGGAAATACCACGGGAACGGGAACTATGCGGGTTTTTCTTAACAGACTATATGTGAAATTAAATATAGGGTCAACCGGGGCAAATGCAACTAAAAAATAACAAGTTTCAAGTTTGATCGGTTGCAGTTATCTCCTTTTATATTTGGTCATTTATTTGACCCATTTAGTGATTTTTGTATTTATTCAAGATTATTTTCAACCAATCAAGCAATACAGTAGTCTTATAAATAACTGGTAGTGAGAATATTTCCTAAAATTGGTAGAAAAAGTTACATTAACCCCTAGTCGGGGGTAAATGCAACTAACTGCCATAGCTCTTCTTCTATTTCATATAAAACAACGAATATAGAATATATTTATGAGATTTCATGTTATTCATAGGATTTTGAACTGGATTACCGGACGAGTTTTCAGGAAAAATCTTATTTTTCTGATTGTGGGGCAAATGCAACTATTTGTTAGAGAATTAGTGTGGGGAATGCAAAAAACTTATTCATCGATATATTTTTATTATTCTATATATATACAATAACGTTATCTATACAATAACGTTGCGATCGTAGATGGCGCCGCATTATTTAGAGGAAAAACTCATGTACCTACTTTGATTTACCACTTGAAATCGCAAAAAAAAAATAACAGTGTACTACCTACTAAGTCAATTTTAGTTTTTGGTCAGAACAAATAATATTCTTTGTGTTAAATATCGTTTTTAGTTACTTATAGTCTTTAACCACGCTTTATCTAATTTTAATTTTACTTATGAACCCGTCTCTGGGTATAATATCGAAGAAATAATCGATGGTTCTTCTTTAATTAATCATAAAGAAAGTATATTTTGACTACCAAGAAGGATACATAATAAAAATATCGACACTGTCACATCACTAGTGTTTTTAGTTTCATACAAAAATATAAGGGGCTATTGTAACTAACCTCACAGTTGCAATAACCCCACAGTGAAATTTTCATGAGGCAATTGTAACTGCATCAATAACACAAAATAGAGTCAACTAACGCACTAAAAATATAAATGAAATAAGCTTAACGGCTTGTGATAATCGTGTCCAATCAAAAACACCTGCAAAAAATCACTCCTAAACAATATTTTTGTCTGCAAAACTCGACACCTGTTTTTACGCACACCAACTTCAAAATAGCGGTTTGACACAATGGCCTATCAATCAAATAGTTTTCATCGTAGGGGCACCATCTATTACTTGTAAGATTTATTAGTCGTTGAGTTATTGAATCATAGGTGGCGATTTATTACAACAACTCTAATAAATTAGTTATGATAACTAGTTGCAATAGCCCCATAGTTGCATTTGCCCCGGTTGACCCTACCTATGTATTTTTATTTGCTTTTAATTTGTGATGAGAAATTATTGATCTTGATGTTATTCATTTCAACACACATTGTGGTTATCTTAAATGTGCGTTTTTAAATTATCAAATTAAATCATAATTGATCATTTAAGCCTATGATTTATTACCTAAAAGGTGAACTTAAGGGGAGACTCGGCAAATTGAAATAACGTCAGAATAAGGCAAAAGAAACGGAAAGCAATTGACATCTTAAAGATTTTGTCATAAAAATAAAGAAATCAACTTTATTCTATTGAAATTTTCTTTAAGTTCTTGCTTACCAAATAAAATAAACAACAACCATCCTTGAAATGGTTTGATGGTAAATATTCCATCTTTATTAAACTCGTTATCAACCATTATTAAAAAACAGTGGTAATTCAGTAACTATATATACCCATTAATTCAATTCTATCTCCTATCATCACGCCACAACGACTAGAAGTCAGGCTCTAGAGCGTTCCAAAGAAATATGTACATACATACACGGTACACCTGAAAAACATACCCTCCTGTCGCAATGGCTAAACAGACAATGTCCAACTCTCCTTGTCTTCCTCTCGGTATGAATAATCTCTACATAGGCTTATGGTAGATAGATTATCACATTATCTTAATCAGATTTAGTACCGTCAATGTTTTAAATGAATTACTCGGAACATGCGTGATTTTTGAATAATCACCGTGATATTGAATTCGGTCACTAGTGGAATATTTGGTATTTCAAAATCTACTGCATATTGTTCACTATAGTTGCTGTTTTCGTTTAATTTCAAATAATTTAACTGATTAAAATACTGGCTTACATTTAAACGGATTAAAACACAAAGTGCATAGATTGTTCTATTGAATATTGAAAGTTTTGAGAGATAAACAAATGAGTTCCTAGTTACTTTTTCATAATAAACATATCCTATCCTACGATTCTATCCTATCCTGTCCTATCCCATCCTATCCTATCCTACTATTACTGAAGGATGGATGTGTATGTGTATCCTCCTAAGGACCAATGGCCTCATATAAGTACATAAACACCATCACCATTACAACCCAAAGCACCAAAAAGTTTTAACTAAATTACCAACCACCGTCCTCATCCGATGACAAAATCGAAAATTCGAAATATCTTAAAAAATACCGCGCTTTTCTGCCTATGATCACTGTGTAACGCGATTGGCTGAATTGAACTATTAGGTTTGGTAGGTAAATGGGTTATCCAATCACAGAATTTTAAAATACTTTAGTTCAAGTTTTTAAAATGGCTGGTCAACGTAACAGAGGTAAGTTAAATCGTTAATTATCATATTCATCTCTCACTTGATTTTCATTTGGTATTGAAAAATAAATAGTAAAAACAGTACAGGAACGTATTTTAATTAAATTTAACGAAACAATTCATATTGTATTTTTTAAATTCACGGATAATTTTTATGTGATCATGTGAGAACATTGGTCGTTACTTACAACATTATTTTCATTTTTTTTGTACTCAGTTGAAGACATTGGTAGTCAATGACTATAAAACATTTAATTAGTTAATAATTTATTTTGTTGTTTTACAGTAATTTTGAGTATAATTGTCCTATTTTATGATTATAATTTATTTAAACTGTCAACAGGAATTACTATTGCAATCAAAATAAACAGTTATCTTCCTTATTTTTTCAGTTATTCGTGACGATAATATCATCGATTTCCTAGCCGACTGACGGAGATTTTATTCCTAGTGATGAAGACTTAGGAGACCCACCATTTGTTTCCAAATCGATTTTTAGTTAGCTCATTGATATTTCAAGTTCCTAATATTGTACTTCCAATGTTTTTATTTCTTTTTTTAACATATGTTCAGATAGTTTAGATATTTTATTACCTAATATGTAGTAAACTTACACATTTAGAATTTAAGAAAAACTGTTTTTAATTCTTTTGTATACTTTTTAGAGGTTATTGTATGATCTCATATGTTATAACATAAGTAAATAAAAAAATCTACAAGTAAAACCTAATTTTAATAAAAACATTTTTGGATTCACTTAGGTCTGATGTGATCACATGGGAACAAAATAAATCGAGTTTTTTTTTTTCAGAAATGTATTCTATAAGCTATATTTTACACAGATAAAAAATCCCACAAGTAAATTTTAACTCTAACAATAAAAAAACCAAAAAAATACCATTGGGTGGCAGGTCTGTTGTATTTTTATGTACTCAGGTGAGAACAATGGGTGGTAATGCAGAATAGGATTTTTTTAGCTTGGTCCTTAGGAGGGTATGTTGTTACTCTTTTTCGCAAATACTACTGAACCGATTACTATGAAATTTAGCACACATATAGATGGTAACTTAGATTAACACATAAGATCGGTTTTATCCCGGAAATCCCACGGGAACGGGAGCTATGCGGGTTTTTCTTTGAAAACGTGGGCGAAGCTGCGGGCGGAAAGCTAGTATGAAAATATATCGAAGCATTTGATTGTTTGTACATAGATTTATATTCTAAAATAAGTGAACTACATAGGTACATAATATGTAACTTGTATCGTTAAAAAATTAATCAAGTGTTTTTAAGATGTTGAGGACTTGACCGACTTAAGAACTACGTTAGGTCAAATTGATAATAACTAAATCATACTATTATTTATTATCAGATACTTATAGCATAGTTATTATCAAAATGACCTAAAATTATTGTTTTAGTCTAATTCTTATACAATGTTTTAATCGATGGCTTATGGCAATAAAACAGTGATTTACCGATATAAGTAATCAAGTATTATGCTGTACAATTGACCTCAATATTATACCAATTATAAAGGTCGATCGATATGACATTTTAATTCATTATTTACAACTTTATTACCACGCGTTGAGTAGGCAAGGATTTGAGCGATAAAACACTAATAATATAATATGACGTCATGTTTTCGAAGCCGACTCAAAAATAGGCAGATCTTT
>CAJQZN010039683.1:0-24401 GCA_907164685.1 Colias eurytheme | reverse complement strand
GAAAAATTTATGATCAAAAACAAAAAATATTAAATATTATATAAATATTTTTTTTGTTTTTGTTCATAAATTTTTTTCACAAACGACTATAGAAAAAATATAATGATTTTTGAAAATTTTATTCTCGATCTGTAGTAGTTTTCAAGTAGTTTTTTTTATTCATACACAAAAGTAGAATATAAAAAATAAAACAAAAACATTTTGGAATGACCTTGCAGAGGAATAAGCCTCGTTCCTTCATCAGATCTATACTAATATTATAAAGCTGAAGAGTTTCTTTGTTTGTTTGAACGCGCTAATCTCAGGAACTGTTGGTCCGATTTGATAAATTTTTTCGGTGATAGATAGTATTCTATGTAAATATATCTCTTTCACGTGAAAGAGTAACAAACATCATCCATCCACTTTTTTTTTGAAACTGTGAGATTAGTGCCCAATACTTACAGTGCAATAGAAAAGTAAAAAAAATAGTATTACTAAAAAGGAATATTACTCGAAAGTCGAAACCTATAGAGGAAGGCTATTGGAAAATAACAATGATTTAGTGACCGGGTTCGCTTTATAAAAGGTCAATGTCCGTCATTGTATATCGGACAAGCCTAACAACTTTTTCTTTTATTTGTTTATTTTTTTTTATTGAGAGTTGTAGTGAGTCATTGAATTAAAAAATTGTAAAATAATACTCGTTCAATTTATATAAAAAACTAGATTTCCGCCCGCGGCTTCACCCACGTTTTCAAAGAAAAACCCGCATAGTTCTCGTTCCCGTGGAATTTCTGGGATAAAACTTATCCTATGTGTTAATCCAAGTTACCCTCTACATGTGTGCTAAATATCATTGTACCAACCATCAGAATCAGTTTAAAATTGAGTACAGAGACATAGGTACATATTATACTCTTGAATCTTGATATAGGGATAAGTTATTCTTTTTTCAAGAGTCTAAGTTCCAACTAAAGATAGAACATAATAAGATCAGATGGTTGTGTTAATGACTGATAAACAATTGGCGGACTGGTTGGTTCAAAAAATATACCGGCCGAATTGATAACCTCCTCCTTTATTTTGAAGTCGGTTAAAAATAAAGATAGGCATTATTCAATTAGTATCAGCTTTGTCGCAAGAAAACTGTAATGAAAAAAACCAGGCTTATGAAAAAATGTAAACTTAAATTATAAGAAACTTCTTACAACGTTCTTCTTAATAAGTAAAGGATAGATCATAAATCACAATTTTCCTTGAGATTTTTTTAATTTCCGTCTCGTAATTTTTTATTAAAAAAAAAACATTTTACAATGTTTTTAAAACGAGAATTTGGAAGCTACAAATCTAAAAATTAAATACCATTTTTTATTTTTTTTCTTAATCTAAAAATTAAAGTCATTTTAAAATTCTAGGAAGAAGGCTCTGCGCGGGTGAAACTTACGCTAGACAAGGCATGTTTCTGGTGTTCACTTCGTTCATGCAAGCGTTCCACGTGTCCACAGCTGATGGTAGACCCTTGAAGAAACCAGCCAAAAGGATCCAGGGCATCATCACCACGATACCGGAGTTCTGGGTCCGTGTGACGTCACGGATTTGATAATAGGATGCCAGAAATGATGTATGTTGTTGAATAGTGGCTACGAACATGATCCAATTCTTGATTAGAAAATATGTTGTAATATATAATGTAAATATTTTGTAAAACGTTTTTTTTTAGAAAAATATTGTAATAAAAAAATGGGAAACCTCAAGAAATACTTACAAAATTGTATGCCAAGGCAACTTGCCAGCTTACAATAATATTTAAATAAAATATGTGTATTTTTTTGTTATCTAACATCACAGTGTGTATATAAGAGCTTAACTATGTATAATATACATTGTATATAGTACCTATATATCTAATTGGCAATTAAATACAATTATTTACGGAAGATAATGTTTGTGCAACTATTACATTGTACACACAGGGTGTCTCACTATTGGTATACTAAGCGCGAAGGGGCTTGTAGTTTTGCATACACAGATCACGTAAAAAATACCAAAACAACAAAATTAAGTCAAAAAAAAAATCCTATTTTTTCCTACAAAACCATGTTTTCTTCTCTAGTTTTGCCAGCCCGCATATACGGCTTCGCTATATAATGTTGAGCATTTTCTATGAAAACATAATCTTAAACGACAGCTCACGTGCGGGTGGCAAAATAGGGCGGGTTGCTTGGTAGGGGTGTACACATAAGAATTCATCTATGTGAAAAAAAATGCGTCTGGAATTTTATAAGTATTTTTTACGTACTCACCATATACAAAACTATATATTTGAGCTTAGTATATCGACGGTGGGACACCCTGTATAATTTACCTTCGTACGTGATGCTCAAAATGCTTATATTTTAGACTTTTAAGTTAATCTTGTTCATAAGTCCTTAATCTTACGTGATGTGCTTTAAAACCAGCTAAGGACCATATATTCAACAAGAAAATCAAAAAGATTGTGTAAGGATCAAAGGTTATGGCTTTTTGTGTTTTTTTTTTGTATTTCAATGCTAATTACAGCATTTTCTTTATCAGCTGGTATTCAAAAATATGTATAAGGTTGAATCCCAGTCAATATATTGTTAATATAAAATGATGACTGAAACCGCGGGCTACAGCTAGATTAGAGGTAAAGATAAATAATATCATGATATGACAACTATGACAATTACTTGCACCTAAACATACTTAATTTGTATAAATTGCATGTTTATTATTATAATTGTAAGGTTATTTTACATATTAAATAAAAATGAATTCTATTCCAAGCAGTTTTATTTAATTACGATATTTATTTATCTATGGCCTATCTAATACACATAAACAAAAAAGAATGGATATATATTTTTTAAATGTCATGAGAGAATTTTTTTAAATCCTTATTTCGAGTCATAGTTTTTTGTTGTTTATTTAAAAAGAGCTGAATTAATTTCGTCTCTTGTACTACTAGTTACTTGGGTTTGAGCGTATTTTGAATTTATCAAATATATCCTGTACCTCCTAATTATCTATTAGAATGGCTTAGACAATCATGAAACCAGTGTCAAACAAAAAAATATTTCAATCTTATTTACTTATTTTAATCTTCAGTTGTTTTGATTCATACATATTTAGGTAATAGGAGTTTAAATAAATGTAAATTCGCTCTGGCTTCTGCTCTGGCGGGATCAAGAATGGCTTCAAGATGTCACCCCGGCAAGGTGAAAGACGAGAGTTCGATTCCCGCCTCGAGATCGAATTATTTTAAATTTTAATTTTTAAAAAATTCAAAATTTTAACATTTTTAGATTCTTAAAAAATAATTGCCTATTGCTCGTTATATCCAGTTAATCCACTAATATCATTCGCTAATTATTTTCACGCATTATCAGGTAATAGAAATCATAAAGATAAGTAAAATTCTATTACATAATTATGCGATATAAAAGATAATGTCATTAATGACGTCAAAGTAAAATCATGGAGAGATAGCGAAATATTTATTTAATAGCGAAATTTGTACTAAAAATATTACCTAGTTATTTGCTTTTGAATGGTTCGACGACATATTGTGACATCCACCAACACGCATTTGCAGGCCATAATCCACCACGCTGGCCACCACAGGGTGCACTGTGGTGCACCACAGGCCTGCACCCTCATAGGAGACCCGTGTCCCAGCAGTGGGAACGTACATGGAATGATGATGATGAAATGGTTAACAACTAAAAGCTTGCCATAGTTCTTTGTGAAAGATTTTCGATACATACCTAGATAGAAAATGAGGGAAAGTAGATGGAACCTTAAAATTGGCTTTTCCCTATGTCGTTTCAAATTTAACCTCAATCGACGTAGCATTTTCCAGTTTTTGTATGCATTTACAAATAAAAGCTTATCAGTAAAATACTAAAACCATTACGTAGAATACAATAATCAGGGAGAGAATACATGCTCATTTCTAATTCACACTCACACATACTCACACTTTCACACACTATGTCCCATCGGCCCAAATCATATACTTTTATTTTCTTAATCTTTTACTTTGTATTATTTCATCATTAGTTTTTAAATTACTAAATTTAAATTTCTAAAATTTATTTTGTTAACTTGCCAAATATAATGTAATACCTAAGTAATAAGTACACTTCAACTTTTGATCGCCTAAATAGAGTCGCATTTCGAATATTTTTTATCACAAATATTCGTGATGACTATAATGGTTCATGGTTGTACCACCAAATTTTCGATGCGTAGGTAACTAGGTACCTCATCTTAACCGCAATCTCTTCTATTTACGGTACATAAAGATCTAACGGTTATTGTAAAACCTTCGTTTTGTAGTAATTATTGTTCTTTCACCTTACCGTTGGATTGCATTTTATAGCGGTTTTATTAAAGGTATTGTGACCGTTAAAGACCGTTATAGATAACTAGTACCTATGTAACTAATGTGTTTAAAATGTTATTTGATTGTGTTTTATAAGCATTTATCAAAACAATATTCGAGCGTACCACCACCTTCAGTTATGTTTTGTTTAAAGCGCGTCACACACGGTGAAGATACTATTATATTTTATCTTAAGATACTGTAATATATATATTTTATATTACAGTATCAGATAAAATATTATAGTATCTTCACCGTGTGTGACGCGCTTTAATCTAATATGGTTGACGGAAAGAGCTTTTTGGGTATGTTAAGTTTTTGGAAAATTTGTAAAAACATATACGTTTTTTCCTATTACTAAGGTGTAAAGCATTTTCATTAATTCTTTTTTTTATAAATGGCCAAAAAGCTATATCATTACGCACCTATCTAACGTTTATTTTTTCAAGTCACCTGCTCATTATGAGTTAATGAATTCTACTCTTTATTATAACTAGTAAACTAGATTAGTGAAGATTTTTATCTCTCAGGGCTGTGGACCTTCAAATAAATACACGTTTAACAGGTCATATACCTTCATATAGCTTACAAGTAATTTTCCATACAATTCTCCAATAACTATGACCGGATTTGTAAAAGGTTTTATTACTAGCTGTGCCCCGCGGCTTTATTCGCATTGACTATCGATTCAATTGATCTATATACTCCGATTGATCTTAGCGTGATAATACATAGCCTATAGCTTTCCTCGATAAATGTACTATATAACAGTGAAATAATTTGTCAAAACGGATAAGTGGTTCCTGATATAAGCGCGTTTAAGAAAACAAACAAACTCTTCAGCTTTATAATATTAGTATAGATAGGTACTTTATCAATGCCTTTTCTTAGTGTCATCTGAACATATTACCTATAATTACAAGTTGTAATTCCCTAATTACAACAGTCGAAATGAGGCTGCGGTTTCCGACGATTATAATATAGGCAACAACCACGACCAAATAGCAGTCTAAAATAAAAAGAATGCCGTATGCTCATAAAATTATAACAGCAATAACGATAAAGGGCATAAATTATCATGTTTGCAATATATTATGGCTTAAATGGCAAACATAATTATGATCGCCATTTTCTTACAAGTTATCTTAAGAATTAAGGTTAATAGGTCATGTATCATTGTTGTCTGATGAGTCGAAATTCGTAACCTTTTTTTTGTTGGCTCAGTGGTTGGCCTCGGGCTTCAAAAGGTTCGAAATTAAACGAGCGTGGAAAAATTTAATTGATTTTTAAATTTATCTATACTGTATTTTCAATCGGTGAAGGTAAACGTCGTCTTTAGGAATGTGTGAATGACCAATTTGCACTGAATTATGGCCTGAACACCCACAGGAGCAATGTGACATTGCTCCTATGAGGGTTGCCAATGTAACCCTTCAGTGGAAACATAATATATGGGCTAATGGTGATAATGATGATGATGATGGAAGTCGGGAGTATGATTATTGATTACGCATAATTTTTACATCATGCATACAGCTGCATAATATGTTTATTGACTTATGTCATATCAATTAACACTTAACAGGAGAAGTTATTTATGATAATTTATGATTTATTTATTACATTTATTTCTACACTAGCTGCTCCGCGCGGTTTCACCCCCGTGGCTCCACCCCTGTTGGTCGTAGCGTGATGATATATAGCCTATAACCTTCCTCGATAAATGGGCTATCTAACACCGAAAGAATTTTTCAAATCGGACCAGTAGTTCCCGAGATTATAAGTACATATAATATGTAGTTTACTACAAAAGATGTTTTAAGCGTTCATTATATACATATTATAATCATTAAATAAAGTATGTAAATTCATTAATTTCCCAATTAAAATATTCGGATACCGATTGACATTTACGGAAACGACATAGGTAACCTTTTATGATTTTTTTGCGTAGGTTTATATCGGTATATTTGAAAATCTATACTAATATAATAATTATTAATAACTATTCAGTAGTCTATACTAATATTATAAAACTGAATAGTTTGTTTGTTTATTTGAACGCGCTAATCTCGGGAACTACGGGTCCGATTTGAAAAAATATTTCAGTGTTAGATAGCCCATTTATCGAGGAAGGTTATATATAGGCTATATAACCTTATATCCTATATATCATCACGCTACGACCAACAGGTGTGGAGCCACGGGGGTGAAACCGCGCGGAGCAGCTAGTAGATTATAAAGATGACCTATTTTATGCTGCTATTAATAAAATCCTAATTTGAAGTCATATAAATATTAAATCTAATGATATATATTATTAGTGTGAAATAATCTAAGTTAATTTAATGGAAACCCATCATGCAAGTGCAACGTTTTTTACTTTTTTAGCTATAAAAAAATGACAAGAAATAAAAAAAATTTAAGAATTTATTTATTTAGGAAATTAATATATATATTTCTTTATTAAATATTTTGAGTTTCTATAAAATCGATGTTAAATTAAATGGGCTTGAATGAGATAAGGGCACGAATTAAATATTTTTTAGGTAATTTCTTGAAAAAATGTATTGTTGTGTTTAAGTTAATTATATAGGTATATTATATATATTATATTGTAATACAAATAGCTGTAAGGAATTTAAGTATGTAAAAAATAAAATAATTTTATTCTTCGCAATATTTTAAACAAAACATAAAAAATATGTTAAAGTTTAGAATCACTACATAGTATAAAACAAAGTCGCTTTCCCTGTCCCTATGTCCCTATGTCCCTTTGTACGCTTAAATCTTTGAAACTACGCAACGGATTTTGATGCGGTTTTTTTTAATAGATAGAGTGATTCAAGAGGAAGGTTTATATGTATAATAACATCCATTAAATAGTGGAGAAGTACTGTTATTTTTGAGGTTTCTAATGTGATGTAGTAAAAAATTACATTTTTTCCGCTTACATTGCAAACGCAGGCTGAACCCTACGAGTTTTATCAAAATAATGTACTAAGTATTATACACATTGAAAAGGTCTACAGAAAAGTCCGCGATGGTATATGTCTATCTCTTATGGATAACCCACAATAACTTTTTTTTGTCATTTACTTTTTACGACAAATAATGGCTAATTTTCGATGCGATTTTAACCAATACAGCATTAATCCTTAACCAATTAAATACCTTGAATACATTGTTCATTTAATATAGATCTATATAGCCCTTTACACCGTATGATTTAAGTGAATATTTTCGAAGATATTACAGATTTAAAAATTGCGGGACGTAGCGTTTGCAGCGGTACCGGCCGGCCGCCCGGCTATATATTTTATACCCGTGCGAAGCCGGAGCGGGTCGCTAGTACAAAATAAATAATTTTTGTTCAATATGATTAACTGTGCAGTTTCTTTGTGTATTGCGGTATGAATCATTGTTTATTATGAGTTTAATGACTAATCCATCTTTAGATACTAATTGATTACGCATCCATACCAATATTATAAATGCGAAAGTAACTCTGTCTGTCTGTCTGTTACTCAATCACGCCTAAACTACTGAACCAATTTTCATGAAATTTGGTATGGAGATATTTTGATACCCGAGAACGGACATAGGCTACTTTTTATCCCGGGAAAATGACGCAATCCCGGAAATCCCACAGGAACGGGAACTATGCGGATTTTTCTTTGACTGCGCGGGCGAAGCCGCGGGCGGAAAGCTAGTTTAATTATAACTAATCGAATTAATTCCTACATATCGGATACGGGATGATGGAGTATGAGGAAAAACTTGATTTATTTATGAGTTATGACTAGCGGTCCGCCCCGGCTCCGCCCGTGGTACATATTTCGCAATAATATTAGCCTATGTTCTTTCTCAGGGTCTAAAGATTATCTGTGCCAAATTTCATCAAAATCGGTCCAGTAGTTTATGCGTGAAAACCATACATACATACACACAAACCTTTCCTCTTTATAATATGTATTAGTACATGTAGAAAAATTCACAGCTACAATATGATTCTTCTTCTTCTTTTAAGCCTTAATTTACCTTTAGTTAGGTATAGGCCTCCTCATGTTTCTTCCACTCTTTGCGGTCTTTGGCCAGACGCATCCAAGATTTACCCACTGCTTTAGAGATAATAATATCTATGTTTACAAAACGCCAACATTACAATATAACACTTATTACCTAAAGTGTAGTGTGGGAACTTACCCTGGAGCTTCGGTAACTTTTTTATTTAAAAAGTTTTAAATCAATAATAATAATACCTTTAAAAACTTGCAGATAATACATTTACAATAATTTTTTATCACCGAAATCCCACAGGAACGGGAACAATACGGGTTTTTCTTTGAAAACGCGGCCGAAGCTGTGGGCGGAAATCAAGTTGATTATATTTATTGGTAGATTATCTTACACGTGACACTATATCTAATATCGTCTCGTTACCCAAGGTAAAAAATAAAACATTTACAAGTTTTATAATTTACATCTTATATCTAGCATTAATGAGTCGTTTCTGAATTTTTTCCATTGAATTAATGTATGGTGACGTTGTGTGACATTACTTTAAAGTTTATAGAATCAAGGACTGTCGTAAAATTAAACTAACATAGTTATAACAACTTTGGCACCTTGCAGAAACGTATATATAGGAAACAACCGAACTAATTTTATTTAATCCGAACTTACATTACAACCAGGACGAAATTTTGGCGCCAGAAGGCTTGTTTTCAAATAAAAATCGATGCTTATTAATCATCAAAATCGGTTCGTCTAGTTGAAAGTTTTGACGGTAACGAACTTTATCATTAAATATTTTTTTTTAATCCTTGACGAAAATGATTGTGGATTACTCTGACTCAAAAATTCGAAAAACAAATATGAAAATAGAGGAAAACAGATTGAAAAATTGTATTTTTTTTCAAAAGTTTGTATGTAGATAAGCATTCTTGACTTGTTACCTTAATAACATAATCCTTGACACAAATAAACAACCAAATTTTCTAACATTACCTACCAATTATGTATTTTACGTTGTTTAAATATACATATAATATAATATTTAAGGTTGAACAGTATAGTTGTCACGACCCTTTTTGTATGTCCTTGTTACATAATATCGTGTCTACTTAGTTATGTAATTACTATTGTAGTACAAAAATAGGTAGGTAAAATCTATTATTTACAGGCCTAGACAAATGGCATATTAAATATGACGCAGAAAAGTAACTCTATTATTTACAGGCCTTTTCTTTTAAGTGGGGAAATCTTCCAAAAAGGCCTAGACAAATGTCATATTAATTTTACTATGCAAATATCAAAACGCGTGTCATCTATTCCATTTCTGTACAATTCATGCTCGAAGAGTTTGCTTATTTGAACTCGCTAATATAAAACTTCTCGACGGAGTTTGATCTATTTGTAGGTACCATTATGACATTCTGAAACACAGCATTATTTAACCTGATTAATGGCTGTAAAATTACTATTATGGTAGCCCAAAAATTAGCTAGTACAGAATAGTTTTTTTATTTGCGTAATGTGTGATTTGCGTATTATTTGACTGTAATTAGAGATGAAATTTATCTTTAATTACATTCTCAAACTCTTGATAAGATTTATCATTATTGCGATACGACTATCTTATCCTAAGTGCAATGATATTGTTTGCAATGAAAGTGGCCTTGAAGTATATTTTTCAACTGTAAATTGAAAAGAGAATTATATCGATTAATCCTTCCTTTCTTCAAATTGATACAATTTAAGTGTGGGCTTTTTTTGTTTCAATTGTTTAATAAGCCGCATGTATTACCGCATTCGAATTAATTTATAAATATTAAAATATACAGGGTGAAAGGTAAGACGTTTGACGAATTTAGACAGAGTAGAAACTCATGAAACTGAACAACTTTTGTTCTACAACTTTGCTGAATTCGTAAAAAAAATTTGGACTTTGTAAGGAAACTTCGCTAATCAGCTGACCGATTTCCATACAAAGTCCAAATTTTTTTCTACGAATTCAGCAAAGTTGTATAACAAAAGTTGTTCAGTTTCATGAGTAGAAGCTCCTGTCTAAATTCGTCAAACGTCTTACCTTTCACCTGGTATTATACTGCTTAGATAAGGACTGACTAATATTTTTAATAAGTACATAATATGACATAATTATTATAATATGTCACACGGAATAAAACTTTAAGATAAAGTAAAACTTCTAAAAGCGTGTATTGATCGACTCCAATATATTTCTAAAAATGCTTGTCTCCTGTGGGCTGTGTAGGACTAGATTCTATTTTTTTTTTTTGTAATTCTAATTCGGTTTTCGTAATTCGTCTGTTCATTGTGTAGTGCTGATCGTACAGTGAATTTAAAAATTGAAGGATACAGAGGTATTTCAATATTGTTAAGTTTTGTTTTTGTAATATTTTGGTAATTTAAATATTAATGTGTTAGGTGGCAAACACGTGCTATAAGAAACGAAGAAGTGTCACTAACTCACATTGAAGTCAAAAGATTAAAATATAACAAAAAATAACATTACAAAAATGGCATTAGTATTTTAAATTAAAAATGAAATGGATATAAGGCTTTGTTGATACTTGATGTGTGTATATATTACCTTCTTCTCCTCCAAAAAGTAGGCATATCCATACTAATATTATGAATGCGAAAGTAACTCTGTCTGTCTGTCTGTTACTCAATCACGCTTAAACTACTGAACCAATTTTCATGGAATTTGGTATGGAGATATTTTGATACCCGAGAAAGGACATAGGCTACTTCTTATCCCGGGAAAATGACGCAATCCCGGAAATCCCACGGGAACGGCAACTATGCGGGTTTTTCTTTGACTGCGCGGGCGAAGCCGCGGGCGAAAACCTCGTAATAAATACATTAAAAATATAAATTATTCCGTAACATAATTAATAGATTCTAAAAGTAATACGGAAGCATAAAACTTAAAACTATTTTGAGACTTAAAAAAATATTTAGGTTACAAGTTTTTTCCACCCGATTTTATTACGTTTTTATTGCATTCTAACGAAAACCTGTTTGATACACTTCATGGTTAATTTATTCTAACATTATTTATGTATTGATTGAAAACATAAATACAAATGTGTGAACTGTGATAATATTAGAGTTCCGTACCCAAATGGTAAAACGGGCTACGGCGCGGCTATTACTATGCCTCCGACGTCTGTCTGTCTGTCTGTCTATCTGTCTCCAGGCTGTATCTCATAAACCGTGATAGCTAGAAATCTGAAATTTTCACAAATGAAGTATTCCCGTTGCCGCAATACTATAAATTAAAAAAAATATATATATTTAGGGGGGTCCCCAATCCCCATACAACAAACGTGTATTTCTATTATAGATGATAGTACGGAACCGTCCGTGCACGAGTTCGACTCGCACTTGGCCGGTTTTTTTATTTCATATTGGTACTGATAACACATCACATAGGCGCACGTAGACATTAGATTAATAATTATCTAATCAAACTTTTTCCTTGAGAATGCGTTATCGTGTTTTTCACAAAACCGAAATATCAAAGTAGGCTGTAAGGAAAATAAACAAACATTACAACTATTGAATTCACTGCAACAGTATCGAATTTGACTCGTTTTTTTTATAGTTTATCAAACTTTTTGTAAATTCCATTTCTTGTTATAAAAAAAAATATTTTTAGAAGTTCGGCAACGATACATATATGTATACGATACTAGCTGCGCTCCGCGGTTTCACCCGCGTGGCCTGTAGTTTGAACGCGCTAATCTCAGGAACTACCATACCGGTCTGATTTGAAAAATTCTTTCAGCATTAGCTAGCCCAATTATATATTCTCAGACCAACCGCAACGAAGCAACGCGGGTAAAACCGCGGGGCACAGCTAGTCTGTAATAACTAAACTGTATTCCATTTTGGGATTGCGGCGTGATTGCGCTCAAAAGGTCAACAAAGAATTCACGATATTACAGTATGTTTATGTTTCTTGTACTCAGTACTAGTTGTATATAGAAACAATGATTTGATCTCCACCGCAGAACACATTACAACTGATCCATAAATACCCAGGGCTAACCGCAATCCTTCGATTTGAATGATATTATTAGCTTATTATTTTTAAAATAAACAATAGTAAATACAATAAATGAATTAATTGAAACGTACTTTAATTTAGCACTATAATAATTTATAATTTAATAATTATAATAATATAATTTATAATTTAATAATTATAATTTTTTAATTTTTAAGGTTTTAGTGTATAATTTTCATAGCACGTTAGTAGGGTAAACTGTACTATGATGACCTCTTTAAGTACCTACGTATTGGAACTTTTTTTTTTTTTTTTCAAGTGGGGAAACCTTGCCTAAGATACCCACGGCTCCCGGGGAAGGAGCCGTGGGTTATGTCGGATTCCTACCGACCAAAACCCCACCGTGTACCAACGCGCTGCTTTAGACGGGATGCGGGTACACATTCGCAATCTTCCGCATGTCCCACCCAGCAGTTGCCCGTTTCCAGGCCCTCCGCCACTTGCCCGTTTCCAGGCCCTCCACCAAATGCCCACCCCGGGGCGGCGCAAGCTGTACACGAGCTCACGCCACCCGCTCGCCGATGATGGATTATTGGAACCTATGATAATATCCATTTAGATTATTTGCCAGATATATTATGTATATGAATGGAAATTTACTCCAAAAATTGTCAAATGGACATAGCAGGCAGTGAAACCAGTCCTTATCCTGAAAGAGGAAATAATTACAATTGACCTTTGCAAAAACGACGGAGGTTTCTAATAAATTTTTGTTTGTTATTTGTTAAAAATCCCCAATACTTTAATAATGGCGATTAAGAATTATATTTAAGTAATTATTATAAGAATTGCTGTGAGGAATAAATGAATTAAATAGAATTGCAATACTTCGTCTTTTTTTTAGTGAAAATTCTTTAGGCCCGTTGAGAGTTAAATTTCAAGGTCGCCTCTAGCAATGCCGTCACGCCATGGAGTAAGGCGACGATTTTGGTATCTTTTTATCTTGCTAAAGAAGTTTCACTTCTGACACGTGTGCTCAGCACACACGCTCTTTTTATTATACTGGGGAAACTTTTCTACACACGCAGTATGCTCTATTTATATGTAGTCGTTGTATTGTTATCGGTCCTTCCAAAGTTTACGATGTTATTGCACTGTTAACTATCCATGATTCAGAAAAAATCAAGTCAATCGTACTTTTTCATTACTTAAATATTTATATTGAAAATTGGTTGGCCACGGTAAGGAGGATACTGTTCGAATCTCATTGTATGGTCGAAATATTCTTTTCTACAAAGTTTTTCACGAATTAATTTATAGTCGTTTTTAAGCAAATGAAATTGGATATTTCCATAAATTAAGCATAGGATATATTAACAGATAGTGACTTAATCTAACAACGTATGAAATTATTCAAAAGCTAAAAAATATAACGTTATCATATTATTTAGACGAGAACATTCAGTGTCAACGCCCATGTTTTAAAACGCATCATTTATCAGGGGTCAGTGATCCAAGTAATATTATGTTTTGCTCTAATAGATAGTTAAACGTCCGCGTCGTACGAATTATTACAGACCTTTTGTCTTGTCAATTAATAATTCCACAGAAAATATTATAATACCAACCTATTAATACATGCCAAATGCCAATATACGTATAGGTACTTTAGTTTTTGAAGTCCGTAGCAACGGATTTTTTAATTATGTACCTCATTAGGAGTTTTAATCAAATAATTATTTAAATTTATCGGAATATTAGCAGATAATGATGATATTCATAAGACATGATAGTTAGATATGTAGATAGTTTCAGTGTTACCAATCACGTGGTTAATTAATAAAGAAATGAAATTGCGTGCGAAACGAATTTACTAGTAGGTACATGCGATATGAGTTGCCCCGTAATTTATACTTTAATTTATACTTTTTTCAGTAGGCACAGATAATAAAATTAAGTATAAAAAGCGGACAGCGGGTGGGTATAATCTATTTCTTTCTTAATCTTCATTGATTAATATATAAGAAAATGTTGAATAATTTATATACTTATGTATCTAACTTTTTTATGTTTTTGTACCATTCCGAGAAATTTCTTTTCCATAACTACCTACTCGTGTATTATTCATTAATTCAATTTATGAATAAAATAGGTAGTCACAAGTCGTAGTAAGATTGTTTATGCCTTATCTGCAGTATATTAAGTATATAATTATGTTTATTAGCTTCACACATTTTATCTTATCATACTGAACTTTTTATACCGAGTTTAATGAAAACATTAAACAACATAAACACTATCTATAAGTGAAATTAGGCCATTATTGTTTCGAATGTTAGGTAGGTATATAAATAAAATAATTTGGAAAATCCAAAAGTGCACGCCTCATAATTTTTTTTAATAAATATTTATTAATTATTATTTTTGTTTATTTAATAACAATTAAACCACATCGAATCAGACCCTGAAAAATGAAAGGGTTCTATTCCTGAGCATACTCAAGCGTAAGAGAAAAAAAAAGACTCGATTAGTAAAGTATTTCGGTCGCTATCGTGTTAACAAGAAAAAGGATCCGCACATACAGACACACGGACGTCCAAGACAGAACTTTTTTAAACTGTTTTTTAACTAGTTTAAATAACAAAAATGACATCAAAAATATCATGAACGTTAAAAATAGTGTTTTTCTTAATATGTGTGTGTATGTATTATCTTACAAGTGCAATGTATGATACATAAAGAC
Organism: Colias eurytheme; assembly: GCA_907164685.1. Lineage (NCBI taxonomy): Eukaryota > Metazoa > Arthropoda > Insecta > Lepidoptera > Pieridae > Colias > Colias eurytheme. The sequence goes on along the minus strand of CAJQZN010039683.1, from coordinate 9,227 downwards.
ATTTTAAGTTTGAAAAATCAGATGTTTTGCGCGAAGTGACAGTACCTAGTACCCACCTCAACGCTTCGCTTATGAGGCGTGCAATAAATAAATAAATATTCTACGATATTTAAGCTAATAAGGATGTTTATAATATCAACAGGTTTATAGAAATTATACAAAATTATGTTTAAATGTTCCTAAAATTGTAGCGCTAATTTTGTAACTTTTTTTTTAACAAAAGTACCTTTTATTTTAATATCATTTTTAAACGCGTTAAGAGTACTACAAGAGCTAGCAGAACTTGAGTGACTCGCGCACACATTAACACAATCGACGACGCGGACGGTTGATGGAGATCACGATTTTAGATTTTTGGACAGATTTTAGTCCTCTTGACGGGTTTTGTTTTATTTCCCATACTTAATATTTACAAAAAATTACAAAAAGTTTGATTCTCAGTGAAGACAAAAAAACTTGAAATAAAAACACATGGCTTATCTTCTTTTATATAGAACTTTGAAACAGATGTGAAAGACTTATGATTCTGTTATTATTTTTATTGCACTTATTACAACTGCTGAGCAGCTGATGGTTGTGAAAAAGATTACAGAAATGGAAACAGTTTAGATTTTATTTGTTCTATATCGTATTTTATTTAATGTATATAAATGTGACGCAGTGTTTTTGAAACATCTAAGTCCTAAGATCCTACGATTTTGAGGATGGATGTATGTGTATGTAGGTATGTTTGTTACTCTTTCACGAAAATACTACCGAACCGATTACAATTAAATTTAGCACACATATAGAGAGTAACTTGGATTAACACATAGGATAGGTTTTATCCCGGAAATCCCACGAGAACGGGAACTATGCGGGTTTTTCTTTGAAAACGCGGGCGAAGCCGCGGGCGGTAAGCTAGTATTGAAATATTTGTTGACCTTATTTTTAGGTTCCAGATTGAGACTTCCCATCATCGCATCGTGTAAAATGACGAGGTATAAAGAGTATTAGGAGAGTTCCTATAGTTTTATTTCAAGGTAGGATGTTCTCTGAGTGTACTTTAACTATTTTTGATTAAACATTGATTACACGATACACATGTACCTAAAGTATGCTAATTAGTGAAAGCGGGAACCATGATAATTTGTTCAAATTTACATGTAAATATGTAAATACTCTCATAAGGAAGAATATCGCGGTCACTGACCCAAGGGCAGACCTGTTTCACCGACTAATTAAATTATTTTTAATTGTAAGCGATTCTCAAAGCTTTTTGTACTGTTTTTATACGCAGTTAAAGTACTTATTTTACGAGATATTACCTCATTTATTTATAAGACTATTATCTAGATAAGCTGAATGATTTAATGGTATTAAAGAATCTAATCTATGCTAATATTATAAAGCAGAAGAGTTTGTTTGTTTGAACGCGCTAATCTCAGGAAGTACTGGTCCGATTTGAAAAATTATTTCAGTGTTAGATAGCCCATTTATCGAGGAAGGTAATAAGCTATACATCATCACTCTAAGACCAACAAGAGCGGAGCAATGCGGGTTTACACAATCTCGGTATTTTATTAAAATGTGCCATGCAGGTTGATGACACAAATACTCACGTTTTATCCGATAAAAAACTCTTTTGTCCCAGTTATTTCTTAACCGCAATGATGCAAGCAATGCAGTCAATAAAGAGTCAATAATAATAAAAACAATTTAATTTACTGCAGCCGCTTTGATCGCGTGGGCACAGGCGTGTCAAAAACATGGCTATTAATCAATGTTCCCAAAAAAGACGGAAGGTTCTCAAATCGTAGCCCATTTTTTGTTTAATTATACCAACTATACTAAAAACTATAATTCATCATGGGCCATGGCCAATAATTTGTAATTAGGATTCGATTGCAGATAATTTGAATTTGAAAAAATGTTGTGTGGTTTTATGAAACCACGGTAAAAGTGAAACTGTTCGAACGGTTCCGAACACTGCTTTGTGTAGCGCATGTCGCGTGTCGGTCGGCTGCCAAGTAGGTATACCTACTCGGCAGCCGCGATACACGCGACATGCGCTACACAGACCAAAAAGTTTGAGACGATGTAATAAAAGTTTCACTTTAAAAAAAAATTTTTGTCCTTGACATTTTGCTCTGGTCATTGCGAAATTATGCAGCTCTTCACTGTTTGGATAGTTAGAAAGTTATGGGCTACACCATGGCTAAACATTAATATTTTTAAGTTTTCCCAATGAATATGCACCAAATGCAAAATATTTTAGTAAGTAAGACTTATACTTAATTTAAATCATCGAAAATTGAATAAGGCCCAAATTCTTAAGCTTATCTATAAACGTATTCAGGATTTCAAAAAATTCATTATGAATTGAAGCGGAAAAAGGAAAAGACGAAAACTAAGAAAATTATATTTGACATTATTTTTAAATGAAAATAAATCTACAATAATCTTTTAATGGATGTTGCTATTTTTTTAAGAAAAACGAATAAGTCGTTAATTGCGTAAAGACAGTCAACATACTTTGTGCGTCATACATTACGCAGAGGGGTCAAGGAATACAATGATTTAAACATAAAAGCACTATAAATAATATAACTGCAATTCCCAGATAAATCTTATTGTATTTTATTTTTAAAATGTAATACCACGAAGGCCGTGAAATACGGCTGTAAACAAATAATGTTAAGTGCTATATACATTTTTTTTTGAGAAGATGAGGTAAGAAATCCGAAAAATAGTAAAAAATTGTTAAAAACGTGTCAGGAATATTATATTTTTTATAAAAAATATACTTCTATAAAAAAACAAGGTTAATTTAAATGCTAATAAGATTGTAGTTTAGAATTACACAGTTTAAATCTGTATATTTTAATAAAGTAGGTATATAATACTAGGTTTCCGCACGCGGCTTCGCCCGCGCAGTCAAAGAAAAACCCGCATTGTTCCCGTTCCCGTGGGATTTCCGGGATTGCGTGATATTCCCGAGATAAAAAGTACCCTATGTCCTTTCTCGGGTATCAAAATATCTCCATACCAAATTTCATGAAAATTGGTTCAGTACTTTAGGCGTGATTGAGTAACAGACAGACAGACAGTTACTTTCGCATTTATAATATTAGTATGGATTAATAATATAGGAATTTCATAATTTATTGGATATGGTACTTATGTGTTAATAACTTGCGTTTTTTCTCAATCTTTGTTGGCTGGCCACTGCTGTACAATCAACTTTTTAAGAATTAGTTCACGTTAAGGAATGTAGCACATAGGGCAGCTTGCCAAAGCGTATCAAATTGTTACAAATAAACGTTTTATTTTAGTAACATATTTATTATCTTAACCCTTTTCTACTCGCCTTGGTTCACGATTAATTAAATTAAAGCATTTAACAAAAGTGAAAACTGAACATTTTCCTCAATCGTCCTAGAATATTAAACGTTCATGTAATCCAACCTTTACATCTCATTCCTAACCTTGGCCTCACATGCAAAATACAACGGGGTCAACGACAAAGAGATGTGTACCTTGGTTTATATGCATTGTCTGCAACCAAGGTCTGCAACCTTTGTCATTTCTATATGACGTTAACGTGTTGTAATTGTCAATTACATCAGCGTTCTGAGGCTTTACTTTTTTGCTTTATCTGTTAAAAAAAATGCGCGCGAAAAGCGGCTATGGCGCCATAACAATCGGTGACAGCTGACAGATAATGTATGAAATTAAATAGACTGAAGTTGTGCTGAAGTTAAAGAATTTATCTTATTGTTTAGCTATGGACATAAAAATTAACAGCCGTACAAATAAACGAATTGTAACATTTTATGAAAAGAATAAACTAAGAATAAGGAAAAATCATACAACTAGCACGTAATAAATGAAACCGAGTATAACGTCGTAATAAGTATTCATATTTTTTCATACTAATGCTATTTCGTCGTTATTCCGACTACCATCCTAGTATAAGTCTGACATAACCGAGTTATAACATATCTTTTGGTATATTATTGTGCTGTGTTTTACAAGTTTTAGAAGCAATTTTCCAATTTAAATTTGAGATAATAGCAATTAGAGTAATACTAGAAGTAGAATAAGTTGAGCAAGTTGATAATTTCATTTAGTCTAGGAATGGAAAATTGTGTAACAAATGTCAAAACATACGAACTTACATTACATTTATTTTTCAAGATGACACACAAAAACAATATATGAGAAATTATCTGTGTGAATCGACAATTTATGCATCTTTTGTTTATTTAAATCGACTCTTTTCGAATATTTTTATTTCTATATTTTTTCAATGCTAGACTACAACGATTCATCGTTTAATTGCTAAACGACAGCTTTGCAAAAAAATCCAAGTGTATTTAATTTAGTACTTAATCATATTGAAGGATGTCTCGTTTTTTACAAAAATTATTTTTCCAAAAGAAATACCTATCTAACTTGCCATTTAAAAAAATAATTGAAAATAAGTAGCTACCTACCTAGTTAAAAAAGGTGACATATTACCTTGGTATAATAATTATTAATAGGCCCATGTTGAAAAATTTATGGGTCATTTGAACCACCAGGTACAAAATCATATGACCAAATATACCCCGGCAATTGTCGGAAAATAAAACTAAACTCCGACTTTGTAGATCACCATTTTTGTACGGCTTCTGTGTCATACTATTTCAATACTGCTTTTAATCCATTATTCCGCAACGCCGTACAGAAATCATGGAGACAAGGGGGTAAAAAGACTCTGCCTGTACTTTCGAATTCTCATCTGCACTCAGTTGGACAGCTTACAAGTGACGTCATAGTGCTGAATCTTATTATTTTATGCTCTTATATCGTTCTAGATAGGTCACCTGGTGGTTCAAATGACCCATAATTTTTTCAATATGTGCCTGTAGTCTAAAAGTTATATAACTTCCATGCACGTGTTTATTTCTTGTTCATAATATAATTATTATTTAACGATCTGAAATACAATATACCATAAACTGCCAAGTAGCGTATAATTTGACGTGAACCGTGACATAGAATTATGTAATCTAATATTTAACAGACATAAACGGCATTTACATTGCATTGCAAACAATTCTTTTTTTATTATAATCCTTGAAGTACGAGGATGGTTCATATACATAGAGAAAACGTAAATAGTAAATACCAACGTACCACGGGCGAAGCCGGGGCGGACAGCTGGTTTTTAAATATAAAAGGTAAACATTTTGAGATTTCAAGGTCTGCGCAGCCAAAAAAGTTCGCATAAATAAATCATAGTTATTATAATATTTAATTTGTGTGGGACATAAAATATAATCCTCTACTAGTGTGAACATTGTGAATATTGTCGCTTTTTCTAGATCTAGAAAATCATACTTTATAATTTCCATACCATTATCCATACCATTATCATTAACAGTAGTTTAGGGCGATAGATTTCCTATAATAGAGAGGATGGTTTTAGGTTCTTAGTAAAATGAAGCTTTAGAAGCTGAGCCGTTTGTAATCTAGTATAAAAATTAAAAACATGAATATGATATATTTTTAACCTGTGGCAATTGCTAACCATGAACTAGAAAAGTTTCTTTTTGAATACACTTTATGCATGTTCTTGAAAATATCATTAAGGGCCGATTTTTCAATACTTGAATAAAACTTATTCGTCGAATAATGTATAAAACTACCATTTTAAAAACGTATTCTAATTGCCCGTATTTGACGGATAAGACGTTTTATCCAAGCATTGAAAAATCTGCCCTAAACATTCTTTCTGAAAGAACACAAAATTACAGATTAAATAAAATTTTGTCACTCAATATTCGGAAGGACATTTCAATTAACTGTTTATCTATTGAATATCTTTATTTTGACCTTAATCAATTTGTAATTAAGGTGATTGCAACGATCTGTTCCCAGCCAATATCCCGCTAGATGGCGCTGAATTCTACATTTCTAGTTTATTTGAGTTTTTGCGTAATTGGAATAGTCATCAAACCTAGGAATAGTCATGGCGGTTACTGAATATTATATTTTATTGAAATATGTTATATCATTGCCTTAAAATCCACCCAATTCGGTAAAATTATGCGTTTTAACATCTGTCATTGCATACAGGGTCGTTTACACACACAGACGTATACAAAAATGATAAAGATTTAACTCTAGATGGCGTGAATGTAAAGCGCGTCACACACGGTGAAGATACTACCTATAATATTTTATCTAATCTAGTAATATTTTATATTACAGTATCTTAAGGTATCCGGTATCAGCGTTCTGACCATCATTTTTCTTTTTTCGCTGTAGAACCGCCATCCTGTTACAAATGACCCACAAAGGAGAATGACCACGGGTGGTATCGGTAAAATTTTAGTTGTGCCACGTATTCGTTATATTGTTAATTCCTATTTGTATTTATCATGATCATATGTATCAATATTAAGTCTTAATTAAACCGGATAAATTGAAATAATAGTAAAAGTAAAAGTTTTTCTTTTGAAACATGTATGAACTTTCGCATTAGTAGGAAGTAGGATTGTTATAAAAATAAAAGTTATATTTGTTGGCGTAAACTATTTTATTGTAATTTTGGGAAATAAATAATGTCAAAATTGATTACCTACAATAAAACGCAGTTTTATTTTATTACCTACATTACACTATTGTTTTTTTTTAATCAAAACATGTATTTGAAGTAGCAAATATGATATTATGCTGATCCAAGCATTTTCACTCAAAACTAATATCAGTAATGATTTGTAAAAGTAAATTATTTCAAAATACATTTCATAACCAACAAGTAAGAATAATTATTCATACAACAACAAATCAAAAACACTATTTACTATGGAAAAAAAACCAGGAAGGTGAAAAACATATTTACGATTTCGATGCACTCGACTTTTAGTAAAATAATAGGTAAAAATATTATTATGGTTTTGATCACAGACATATCTGTGGTTTTGATTTTAGCTACTAGTATCAGAAAGCTGCGTGTTCAATGCACGTCGGGGTCCCACAACTGTGGAGGAAGGAAGGTAGAATACCTCCATCGAATAAGTGAAGTTTCTCGACATACTCGATTTGCCGGCCGGCCTCAATGAAGATTGTCCGAAAGTTGTATATGTGCTCTGTAACGAAAAAATTTCGCTAGCGCGATTCAGAGTGAGGTGTCGTACAATATACCTAATGAAGTTTTTCATCTTTTTATTTTACTGCAAATACAAAATAAAAATTAAACAATGGTAATGTAAATTCTAAACAAACTACTACCAAAATACAATTAGAACAAAAATCATTTGACTTGTTTATTTCACCCAGAGGCCAGAGGCGGCTCGTGACAAAATTGTATACCTAGGTGTTCACTTGAAATAAAACAACGAAAATACAATAGCGTTCGGGATGATTTATTACAAAAAAATGAGCACCACATTTTATAAATGTCTATAACACTAAAAATTACAAAGTACAGGCTATTTCAAAACGAATTCAATGACTAGGTATCAATAATTAGTAAATCACCGAATTTGCATTCGCGAGCGTAGGTATCCATAGTGTTTGTCACTGACGGTCACTGACCTCTATAACTTATAGTTATAGAGGTCAGTGGTGTTTGTTGTGTAAACATGTATGTATTTGAGTAGTTAGTAGCATATTATATTCTGAATTTCTGATCCATGCCTATTCACTCAAAACTAATAACACTAATGATTTGTAACAGTAAATTATTTCAATAGGTAGGTATTTGAACATTTCCCAACAAGACGTAAGAATAATTATTCGTAGGTATACAAGATACAATAACAAATCTAATACACTATTTATTATTTTATTATTTACTAGCGGTCCGCCCCGGCTTCGCCCGTGGTACATGTTTACGTTTTCTCTCCATAAGAAGTAATAGCTAGAGAGCTAGCGCAAAGCTACCTGTATGTATTTGACCAGACCTGGATTTTTGTGTGTTGATTCCCCTATACCTACTATACATGAGATGAGGAGTCACTAAGCCCAGAGTGGTGGACGGGGCGCGCGCTTAGGTAAGACAGGTGGAAATTTTTGGCGAACTTTGAAACCATTTGACCACGTCTGCCATTTTGATATTTGAAAATAGATTATTATTACTATCGGAAAATAACAATGGCAGACCATTATCACGCGGATAACATTCTGGCAGACACTTATGAAAGTGCTGAAAAAAATACAATTTTGAAAGTATTTGACCAGATCTGCCATTCATATATTTTATTTATTAGGGTCTTAAAAACTTATTTTCGAAACGGCAGACATTTTCATTGCGTACAGACTTCAGCAGACAACAAAACTTTACAGACTTCAGCAGTCAACAAGACTTAGCTTCTACATGGTCAGATGTATATATGTATTACGTTCCCTGACCTTACATCAATGATTTACTTTATTAATGTTTTTATGGTCATTTACATTTAATTTTGAAAACTATGGAATAAAATTTATAAATTTGATGATACAAAACTAAATATACATTTGTAAAGAATCTCAAATATAAAGTTGTGTTGCAAATAACAAATCATCATTTAAATATTTAGTTTATTTCTTTATTTAAGAAACAATTAACAATTACAAAACAACATAAAAAAACACGCATGCATTTATTGAAATGTTCATTCATCATCACTATCGTATGGCGTTGTGTGACTCGTCTTCATAATCCATTGAATCGGATTCTGTAAAAGTAAAACGTAAATTATATAATAAAAGAAATGAGTCATTATAAACTTACCTAGTAAGGCAATGCCTTTGATGTCGCACGATGCCGCCGCGCCGCCAGTGTAGGTACTTCTGCTGCTACATGAAGATATGCTAGGGTTGCAACAAATGGGAAATAAAACAATTGTAATTATTACTATTATGATGTAATCATTTATTCATATTATGTACATTCAAAACAATTGCTATTATTAAATCTGATGTAATTATTTTTTCATAAATATATAATTATTATTAATTATATAATATATTGCACTGTGAAATATTTACGTATCACTTTATTTTTGATGTTCTTAATTGTCTTTTATAAAATTTAAGTGACGCATTCGCATTGGGATCAACAATCCGATAAGAAAAGAATGGAGACAACATATACATAGCTTTGATTTCAATTCTACAGATACAAAATATACAATCTATCTAAAATGATACAACGGATGTTTCCTGCGTTTTCTCGTCAAAATACCGAAACAACGTAATTATTGTATAGT
>CAJQZN010039682.1:1119-26748 GCA_907164685.1 Colias eurytheme | reverse complement strand
AAATCGGAATGCCGGACAGTAAAATTCCGTGTAGTGCACAAGCGCCCGAACAGTATATCAAAGAACCAGCTATACTAAAATGCTCACTTGTCAACGTTGGTAGCTCCTATACGATTATAAATGCGAAAGTAACTCTGTCTGTTACTCAATCACGCCTAAACTACTGAACCAATTTGCATGAAATTTGGTATGGAGATATTTTGATACTCGAGAAAGGACATAGGATAGGTTTTATCCCGGAAATCCTACGGGAACGGGATTTTCTTTGAAAACGCGGGCGAAGCCGCGGGCGGAAAGCTAGTACATAATATATGGCCGGTTGTGGCTTCGTTTTGGTTCTTAAAAGTTAAAATATTATATACTTAGGTATATAGGATGTAATGTAAGATATGTAATGTAAGAAATCTAAAAAAACAGTTTATTTCATGAGTATATTTGAATATCCGTTGGTTGATATAATTTTATCACGCATCTCAAGTGATAATACTCTCGATCTAAATATAAACCTCGTAAACACACTCCGGACTAGCAACATAATAATCTTATCTCCAATGAATGTACAAAACATAATTTAGTTGCCAATAATACCTAAGATGAATATTATCAACTGTTCAATATTAATTTATAATAATACTAGCGGTCCGCCCCGGCTTCGCCCGTGGTAGGTACATATGAAAAATAGATGTTGGCCGATTCTCAGACTTACCCGATATGCACAGAAAATTTCATGAGAATCGGTCCACCCGTTTCGGAGGAGTATGCAGACTAACACTGTGACACGAGAATTTTATATATAAGAAGAAGATATATATATATGTGTATACCTACGTTCCGTATATACCTACCTACGCAAAAAGCAGAACTATAAAGTTTTATAAAATAAAGTATTTAAAGCAAATAATTTTATGTACATCACAGAGAAGGATGGAATTCGGGTGTGGAAGAAAATTTTAGTTGATTTTTTTTTATTAATAAAGTAAAGTCTCCAACATATTATCACTTCAAGTATTTTTGGCAAGTTTTCGGTTAAGTAGGTATTTCACAATATTACATTATGTTGTTATTCACAAACAAAACAATCCTAAAGTTTTTATTGAACTACCTGCCGTAAATATTTTTACCTTATGTATATGTATGCACATGAACTGTAGTAACAATAATGGCTGGCGTCCACTAGGCGGATCGGGCCGGGCCGCATCGCAACGCAAAAATACGCCGGCCTATGTTTTGTATGAAACATCGTCCATTAGCGACGGATCGGGTCGGGGCGGGCCGCAACGCATTGGCGGATATCGCTTCGCAGGCGGATTTCTGCCGGCCGCGGCGGTGCGCTGCGGCCCGGCCCGCCCCGACCCGTCTAGTGGACGCAGGCAGGCGGATGTAAGCGGCGAGCGTCTGTTAGATAAAATCCGCCTAGGCGGTCCGCCGCGCCCCGTACAGGTGGACGCAGGAGCAAACAGCGCGTCCATTAGAGACGGCCCGTTGCGATGCGGCCCGGCCCGATCCGCCTCTAATGGACGCCTAGCATAATACATCTATAGACCCCAGTGTAATAAGTACCTATACTGCTAATACGATTTCCGATAAGGTCACGAGGGATAGCCTCAACGATAAGTACCTATTACAAGTCTTGTGGTCACATTGTTTGGCTTGTATCATCAATATACCTACTAAGTTATTTTTGTCAAAAAAACTTGGAACCCAAAATATTTTGCGAAAAAACATTTAACTGCTTAGTGCAACTATGAACTATGGAGCAACTATGGAGTTTCTGTTGCTTCAGAATCGGTGGTAATTGTTAAAAATATGTATTGACGATTCGAAAGTGCTTCTAAAAGAAGTCTAATTGAATAAATAAATGTTTTGAGTTTGAGTGCGTAGTTAGGTAGGTACCTATAACTACGCAATTAAATGTATTATGAACCATCATATGGATGCTAAAATTATTGTGAAAATATTATTTTATTCTTATTGAATGTCGCGATTGGTGACAAATTCAATTAGAGAATCTTTATATTACATTTAGGATTATTATCTACTTGTTTGTACCCAGTCAACAGCTTGAGTAAACATCCTGTTTATTCAGCCAGAAATTTGAATGTTTAATATTTCACAAATTCTGTATTAAAACAAAATAAACAATATTTCTAAGTATGTTACATATTAAGAAAATTATCTATGCATTATGAATGTAATATCTATGAATATTATACATTAATGTTTTGTTGTTACATCGCTACAATATTAGTAACATTTATATCTGTATATTCATACAAAAACTCTTAGATAATCTGCATTTAACGGTGATCTAACAATGCAAATGGTGTATTGGAAAGATTTCCACAAGATAATATGACTAGTTTATTAAGTTATTTTATAAGAGGAAAGGAGGCAGAAAGCGATATTCAGTATTCACAATTGATAACATTAATAAACTGAAATGTGAATAAAATGCTAAATTTGGCCCTATTCTCTGACAATCACAAGGTTGGCCAATTTATTCTTTGAACAAGGCAAACTGTTAAGCTATCTCATTGCATTATCACTGTGGTTGTAAACTTGTCGAGCTAAAGTTTTAAGCTATTGCATAGCATCTATCGCGGGCCTTGAGCGCGGGGACCGAATCGAGAAATTCCGTAACGAAAAAACCTCACGCTCCCCACTCCGACGGGCTCGGAGGTGTGGCTTGAAGGCATAGCATGCAATAGCTTTACCGCAGCAGTCCCCCGAGTGCCACACGTCTTTTTTTATTATTATAGAGGTAAAGAGAATCATGAAATCCTTAAAAAGTGCCAAATTTTCATCATTTCTAATTCTTCTTTGTTTTTCATTCTACAACCAAACTAAGAACACTAAAAAAGCATAAATATCATATTTCTAATGTATAGAAAGGGAGAGATAGTGGCAAGCAACTTTGTTTTATACTATGTAGGGATCTACAATAATTTGAATCAAGAGAGAAATATAAACTAAATCACTAGCTTTCTGTTTGTATGAAAATTTGAAATATCAGGTTACTTCAAAAAAAAAGCTTACAAGTTACAAATTTAAACTAGGTAACTATAGTATAGATGTATACATGAACAATAAACATCTAAAATACTATTAAAAATTTATGTAAATTATAAATAAAATACATAAACCTAAACATTATCTATCTCAATAAATTCTTCATGCAGAATATAAAGATGTTTTATTTTGTGCAATACTGTCAATTTAAATTTGCATTCTAATTAATAATTCATTCTTATAGGTAGCTATTGATGTGTATTACAAGGTCCAAGGTTCAATATAGCACAATTAATAACCCATATTAAACTGTTAAGATTCCTTATAGATTAATTGTGTAGTAAGGCAAACTAAAATAGCATTTGTTGTTCTTTTAGGGTTCTTATTTGCAAAAGGAAAGGAAAAATCAAGAAATCAAAGAATTAAATAATCAGCTTGGAAATTGAATAACGAATAATAAAAGAAAATTACATCATGAGGAAAACACCATTTAAATTTATGGATGTTGTACGGAATTTTAATTCTTAGATACATAAGAGACGTGGCGTTTACATCCTTAAAATATATGAGAAATTAACGAGTAATATATGCATTAATAATTTAAAATATCTACATTCAACGCCTTCACGCAATTTATGTTCTAAAACTGCTACGAATATAATTAATGACCGGATATGTTAACAAATTAAATAAGACAGAAGAAGGGAAATTGTATAAAAAAAAAACAAAAGAATAATACCAAGGTCGATTCTGCTGTTATTTAAATTTATACAACTTATCTTTATTATTAGCCGGTATACGTGTTACGTGTAGGCGATAAAAATAATTCTTACCAGATTTTAAACATTTTTCGAACGCCTCCTTTGCGGTCACAAATTCAGGTTTCCTATCCAAAGGCTGGGACAATTCTTGTGTATACGTAAAATAACTACGATTATACTTCACAGATAACAATGACGTGCTTATTTTTCCAAATTTTATAGCCGATACATTAGGCACAAGCACTTTTCCTATCACAGACATTTTCACGTTTGAAAATTAGGATAACAATCGATGTGTTTGTAAAGTTATAGTGTAAAGTAAATTAATTTTTAATTTTTATTTTGTTTCGGCACTTTACGATACGCGCGAGCGGACGCAACGCGCACAGACGTTTTTAAAACTAAAATTGTTAATTGACGCGACGGGCATTGGGCTTGGGCAAGCCGCCGCGCAGGGGGCACCGGCCCCGCGGCCCGCTGCTACGCCCCGCGCGCCTTGCCCTTTTGTTCGTGTTGCCACATATTATCCAAAATATTCTAATACATTATTTGACAGTGAAGAATTTTTAATTTTTTAGTATTCAAATTATGTAACACGATGGTAACACGTTAATATTATCAGTGGCGGGCGGCGGCCATAGCAAAAAGGAAATTTTAAAAAAATCATATAAATTAAAGTAATAAAAAGAGCAATTGAGAATTAATTTGTAATGTATGAAATCCTACTAATATGTATTATAATTTCGAAAGTTGTGGGGATTTTAAAGACGCAACTATTGAAGCAGTTGTTTATTTGTTTAAATATTTCCATAATAACTGGTAGAAAGAATCCGATTCCGGTAACTATCTCCGCGAGTGCAATGAGTGCAAACTACAAAGTCTAAATGCTCATTACTAAAGTTTTAGTGTATGGAATGAGGACCTGGCTTTTATAATATAACCTCTGCACTCAGCACTACTATACGTCATCAATTATCAACATTTTTGCTCGTGAAAATAAAATGATTTCATTATATAGAATATGTGTTCTATACATTGGTACTTTATAGAAAATATATTAGGGAGATGAATATAATATGGCAACATACCGCTCGTGAGCCCCGAGCGTGAGCCAATATGCTATCATATCATAGCTAGAAATAACAATAAAAAAAAGACGTGTGGCAATCGGGGACTGCCGCGGTAAAGCTATTGCATAGTCATGCCTTCAAGCCACACCTCCGAGCCCGTCGGAGTGGGTAGCGTGAGGTTTTTTCGTAACGGAATTTCTCGATTCGGTCCCCGCACTCAAGGCCCGCGATAGAAGCTATGCAATAGCTTAAAAAATATTTACGGTCGAATTTGACAACATTTCAAAATTTTAACCTACTTATTTTTTTATTTTAATCAAAACTAGATCAAAAATTATTGTACATGTATTTTTCCTTTTTCAAAATATTAAAGTTTTCATTCATCTTTTTGAGTTTGAAAATCATCTCATTCTAAAATATCGTAAGCGCCAAATGACGTCATACATTACGGAGGAATCACATTCTGTGGCCGAGGAATAGATTTTTTCCACAATTTTTTCCTTTGCGACGTACAAAAAAAAAATTTAGATTAAAAAAAAAACTCGACAGTTGACACTTGACATTTAACATTTTATCACTCTTGACAGTTTGACACTAAAATAATCTCAAAATAATAATAAACCGCCATTCGCAAAGCTTTGTAATTAATTAAACACCGCTAATTGCAAGTATTTTCGAGTATCTTAAATTTCGATAGGTAACATAGATTGTTGTAATTTTCTACTACACAATGAAAGTTACCGAAGGATTTCAGTCTGCTGATAATAGAAACCTACCTTCAGTTAGTTATCTGATGATAATGGAATATATGTATGAAAACGATTGCTACATTGCTGCGGAAACTCGTAGTGCTAAGGCATTACTTGCATCTCGTGAATCTTACGTCGAAACAGCAGTAGGATACGTCGAAGTTAAGCGGGAAGGAAATTTGTGTATAATTAAATGCCGTGTAACACCAGAACAAAAAGGGAAACTATACGTCGTGTCTGCTACAATAGATGAGACTGCAGAAAAAATCATAAAAGTTGAATGTAACGACTGCGCAGCAGCAGCAGGAGGGTGCAAACACGCCATTTGTTTTGTAATTTGGCTTGTTAAACGATCAGATGAGCCATCGGTTACATCAACTGTTTGCTATTGGACTAAACCAAGACTTGCCGCAGCTGTTACAGATAAGCAGTTTGTTTTGGCCAAAAATTTGGGAAGAAAAAGGAAAGTTCCTGAAGATATTATAAATGTTAATGTAACATTATCCACATTTACTAATGAGTGTAAACTGCGCAATATATCTGAAGGAATGATTTTAAAATATTGCCAAGAACAGCAGCCTGCACTGATTGATTTAAATCATGGTATGCAAACATCATTACAGACAACTTCAAAAACCAAATAGCTGAAAAAACTAAAAACAGGCTGACTCTAAATTGTGGCATGCAATGCGTCAGGGTAGTGACTGGTTCCAAAATTTATGAGGCAGTGAAATGCAAAACTACAGATGGTGCATTAGTCAACAGTATTTTAGGAGAATATAAAGTGCCAGAGACACACTTTAAGAGGCAAAACATTGGAAAATCTAGTTATACAGGAGCTTGAAATACAATTAAATATCCACATTGAGAAACAGGGCTTAAATTTACTATCCCCTATAATTGGAGTATCCCCAGATGGCATTTGCAAGGACTTTGTCATTGAAGTGAAAAGTCCAATGAGTCAAAAAGCAAGGAAATGGTACATAAACGAAAATGAAATAAAAGAAAAGTTTAAAGCACAAATTATGCTCCAGATGTTTGCTGCTAAAAAGAATAAAGGATTATTTTGTGTAGCTGATCCACATTTTGAACAAAACAAAATCATTCACAAATACTGGATCCTTTATGATGATGAATATATGCAACATTTGTTATGGGGTGCTGAAAATTTCTGGGAAATATATATTTTCCCAAAAATGTTGGAAAGTGTTAAATAAATAGAACTTTAAAAACAAACAGTCTTTATTTATAGGAAATTATGAAAATCATAGGCATATTTAAGATTAAATAAAATAAGTATTTTACAAAACTACATACATATAGATAAGTTTAAGTTTGAACTTAATAATTTCTTAGTAAATTTAACCTAAATGTCCTTACATACAGAAATGACACTGTTAAAATTATTTTTACAGCCTATTCATTATTTATATTTACTATAGAACTTTATAAATTAATCAAACCACGTATACTATGGTCACCTCAGATGGTCACCACTTCATCTATCTGTTGAATTAACATAATATTAATAATAGAATGTCTGAATGTGGTTTTAACAATTTTTTACTATGGAAAGGAACTTTGTAAATTAATTAAACCACATGCTATTGTTACCACTTCATCGATGTATTAAATTAACACTTATTATTAATAACAGAATGTGGTTTTAACAATTTAAATAATCTTTATAATTAATATGTAGGTAATTTAAATTTTTTCTCTATTAAATTTTTTATTATTTTTTGTTCTGGCAAAGTTCACCTTGTGATAGATCACGTGACGGCACGTGAAACTGCATAGACAATTCCTCCATTCGTCAGTTTTCGGGTGAAGAGGCAGCGCAGTTTGGTGTTTTATTGAGCGGCCTGCCTTTAGAAAACAGAATCATGGCCAAAACCATCTCCCTAACCCAGGCAAACAAGGAGCATGCCCTTGTTGTATCCAGGGATTTCATTTCCCAGCCCCGTCTGAGTAAGTAACTAATTTATATGGCTTCTAATTTTGTACATTCGCCTAGTTGGGGCGACATAATAATATAATGTCAGATTATTGATTTTTCCATTATTACTTTGATTTGTTTTTATCTAAGGTCATAAATTTAATTATATTAGGTAATTTAAAGCCTTTTAAACTAAGTAAATAATGTCAAGGATGTCGAAATTTATTACAAGGGATCCATTTTACGTATCGTCATCATAATCTTATAAGATTACAATCGTAGGCTTTGAAGACGTAATATAGGTGTTTCTCCAATGATTTGGTTATGAGTTACTCTTTAATTTGGTTTATTTCAATAATATTCATGCTTTTCAACTTTGTAATAGTCAACTCGTGATGTTCACACGCCCTTCGACTTATGTTTTTTTTCTATAACACTATCTATAATGCTCTACAATTGCCCATTTGTAAATGAAATCATCAATTCCATAAAGGAATAGCTCACTATTATCTATTTTAATAAATATAATAATTCTGTATTTCGCATTATAAAGACAATGAATACCATAGTCATGTGATGTTTTTGAAGTGATGATTATTGGAGTACTAAATGATAATTAGCTTTATTCATTTTAATTTTTAACATTATATTATTATTACTTTTCCCTCAAAATCCATATCTCCACATTCTCATTAATATTTTTTTTAACATTCAAATGACAATCAGCTGATTGTCACATGATATATTATACCACAGGACAGTTCTTTGGCCTGTTATTATAATAATATATTATGATGTTACATATGTATTTTGTAAAATTGTAAAACTGACATGATATAAAAGAGCAACTATAGAGTTTCTTGCCGGTTCTTCTCCGTAGATACTGCTTTCCGAATCGGTGGTAAATTTTAAAATATGTAATGACGTTTCAAAAGTGCTTCTATAAGAAGTCTAATTGAATGAATAAATGTTTGAGTTTGAGTTTTATAACAAACAGACACACATACATGGCAAATAAGTATAATAAATATCTAGCTACTAAGGGCTGATTTTTGAATCCTTGGTTAAAACTTATTCATTGAATAATGTATAAGACTACCATTTTAAAAACATATTCTAATTGCCCGTATTTGACAGTTTACGTGACATTTTAATATTATCGTGTAATACTTCATTGGATGGATAAGTTTTATCCAAGCATTGAAAAATCGGCCCTTAATTCATAAAAAAATGTCCTATTTGATTATGAATAATAGCAACATAATCTAAAATGTATGTACTAATTTAAAAATAACTTGCACAAATTACTTATTGGGTCATACTTACATACCTACTGTCTTTACTTTTAACTCTGTTCAAAATATAATGAAGAATCATTAATAGTTTAATTTTGAATAGTGAAATAGAATAATATTACAACATAATTGAATCAATAAATGAATGAATTTGAACTTAGTATTTTCTAGTGTTTGATTTTACGCGAGTATTATACATTTAGAAATTACAGACTTTTTAACGGATTTTAAACGCGATTTATTCATTATATTATTTTCCCGACGTTTCGAATACTTTACAGTGAGCATGGTCACGGGGAGACTGTATAATGAATAAATCACGTTTAAAATCCGTTAAAAAGTCTTTAATTTCTGAATTTAAACTTGAATAATAAAAGCATTTTTCTCTCCTTTGTCCCTATTTATTTTAGATAAGGTATATTTAAAATTGTTACAAAAAAATTCATGTACATTTTATCTGAATAGGTCGTATCATACGCCATCTGTGTAATATATAAAATATCACTACTTTTATACAAATTAATATGCTTTCATAAGCTTCATGTTTGTATGCAACAGACTTCGTAAAACTTGATTTGACCCCTTTAAACGGACAGATTTCATTCAAACTTTGGACACTTTTTTGACAATACAATAATTTTATGAGTTTACTAGCTTTCCGTCAGCGGCTTCATCCGCATACTCAAAGAAAAACTTGCATAGTGCCCATTCCCGTGGGATTTCTGAGATAAAACCTTATGTCCTTCCTCAGGTCTCGAGCTATCTTTGTACCAAATTTTGTAGCCTGTACATATTATATACAGACAAAAATTCTAAAAACCATATTTTTTGGCTTCGGTATCCATTTTAGATCACGCCTCAAAAATCCTTTAAAAAAAAGTTTCAGTTTTGACTTTCCTACGATTTTATTATATGTATAGATAAGGAATAAAATTTAACTATAAATTATTTATTTGCAACATTATTTGTCCACAGCATACAAAACAGTGTCAGGTGTAAACGGGCCCCTCGTAATCCTCGATGAGGTGAAATTCCCCAAATTCTCCGAGATTGTACAACTGAAGCTCGCTGATGGCACCCTACGATCTGGACAGGTAATTTTGAATAACTGGTCTTACCACAAAACAATTTAAACACAGTCTAACTTTAAACCAAGGATCTATCACTTTAATAGCTGTCTATGTGAAATATGACAAAACCAGATTAAACAGAGCCCACGATTAAAGTTAAACCCTGTCTAAAGTTTTTTGTGGTAAGACAGAACCAGTCTAATTTTATATTATTTATGTGATTTTACAAGCATATTTAAAGATAAGGTACAACTAGATAAGGATGTCTTCTGTAGCCTGTTTTCTTTGGTTGTTTAATCAAAGTAGTTGTTTCCAAAATATGTCTTGAGTTATTGTAAATATAACAACTTGGGCAAAAATGATGTTTCCAATACATGCAAAAAGTGTATAGATATGATTTCAATGTGTTTATATTTAAGTCATTAACAAGATTATTTATATTATAATCTACAATCTTTAACTTATTACTTCTAAATGTCAAGTAATACAACAATATTTCACCAGCCCAGCAGCTACAAAGAATAACAATCGTAATATTATGGTCACTCACATTTGCACGTACATATATTCAAAACTATAATCATAGGACGATATTTAGAAAAAAAATTCAGTGTTGAAAAAATGTCCAAACCCTGAATTTTGTACCATATACAAGTTCAAAAAAATTCCTTCAATATACAAATATTTGCGATGAAGACGGTTTTAGTGTCATTATTACACGCTTTATATTAGCTTCACCTGTATGTTTGTTTGTTTGTAACCGACTTCTTTGGGCGCGATTTGACCCACCTTAAACGGCCAGATTTCGTTCAAACTTTGTAGATTTATTGAGGACCGATGACAATACACTGACAATAATTTGATAAAATTATTCCAATTTTTAGTTTGGTTTCTATAAAAAGCGTGTTTTTTAGTTTTTTTAAACTATTATTATTTTAAAAAGTATTTTCCCCATAGGTGTTGGAAGTCAGCGGCTCGAAAGCCGTTGTGCAGGTGTTCGAGGGTACCTCGGGTATTGACGCGAAAAACACACTTTGTGAGTTCACCGGCGATATCCTGCGTACGCCCGTGTCTGAAGATATGTTGGGTTAGTATTTATGTCTATTTGTGTTATTTCTAGATATAATATAATATTGTTATTTGATATTTTTAAATCTTTTTCTGGTTTGATCAATTTGTCTGCTTTTCTATTAGAAAAAAATTACAAAATATAAAAATAGTTTAATTTGGTTTTGGTATGATATTTATATAGTGATGGTAGATCTATCTTGGTTTTAACAGCAAAATACTTCTAAGTGAGACAAAATTGCTTGAATCACACTTCTTGTTTCTCTGTGTTTATTAATTATTTAGAAAACAATACTTGTAAAACTTAATATTTAAGGATATAGTTGTGTAATTAATATGTTATTTCTAACTTCTTGCATGTTAAATAGTTTTTCTTAACTCATTTAAATTTATTTATAACATTTACAATATTATTGACGACGCGGTTGGCGCAGTGGTAAAGTAACTGCCTACTGAGCCGACGGTCCCGGGTTCGATCCCCGGTCAGGGCAAATATTTGTGTGATGAACTCAATTATTTGTTCTTGGGTCTGGGTGTTATCTATATATGTATCTATTAAATATTATATTTATCGTCGCCTAGTACCCACAACACAAGCCTTAATTGAGCTTACTGTGGGACTAGGTCGATTTGTGTAATAATGTTCTATAATATTTATTTATTTATTTATTCAAACATAGGCCGTGTGTTCAACGGCTCCGGCAAGCCCATTGACAAGGGTCCCCCGATCCTTGCCGAGGCCTACCTCGACATCCAGGGTCAGCCCATCAACCCCTGGTCCCGTATCTACCCAGAGGAAATGATCCAGACTGGTAAGTGCATTATAAGCATTTCATTATGATAAATAACTAAATAACTAAATGACGATTCGAAAGTGCTACTAAATAGTAGTCTAATTGAATAAATGAATGTTCGAGTTTGAGTTTAAAAAAACTAGCAAACCGGGTGAACTCCGTTTCGCCACCAGAGACACCTTTTCTTTGATATAAACCTCAAGGAGCCCGAGACCTTTCCAACGAATGCAAAACCGTGGAAATCGGTTCGTGCGTTTTGGAGTTATAGCGTCAGGAAGGAAAACCCGACTTATTTTTATTTATAAATAATTTATTCACATATTTCATTTAATTTTGTTTTATACCTATAGTAGAGTCATTTTAATAGCCAACATTTGACAGTTCAACAAAATTCAACAACATAACCTTGTAACAACATAATATAATAATATATTTTTTCGTTTTGTTAGAAATGCATGTTTGCTTAACTTTTTTCAATTACCATTATTATTTTTAATTAATCATGATATTGAATTGATATTTTTGGTTTTATGGCATTCAAATGCTTTATAAATATAAACTTATAAAGAATAGAAAATGTATGTCCCTTAGACACATAAAACTGAAAGAATGGAATAAATTCGATTGCTCTGGCGGGTCACGAGTGGCTGAGTTGGTCAGGCATCCGCCCCGGAATGGCGCGAGAGGATGCGGGTTCGAGTCCCGCCTCGTGATCGAATTTTTTCTATTCTTTATAAATTTATATTTAATCATGATATTGTTATTCAGGTATCTCCGCTATCGACGTGATGAACTCCATCGCCCGTGGTCAGAAGATCCCCATCTTCTCGGCTGCCGGTTTGCCCCACAACGAAATTGCTGCCCAGATCTGTAGGCAGGCTGGTCTTGTTAAGGTTAGTTTTTTATTATGTATATTTACATTAATTATTTGATAAAATTATTATTTTTTGTATGGGAATATCTGATTTTTATTTGTAACTAGCTTTCCGTTAGGTTTAGTATCTATATAACAACTAAACATTATTCTAAACATTATTTTATATAGGTCGTAAACCTTCCACAAGAACCATTCATTGAATTATTTATGAAAACAAAATAAAAATTTATGCTATACTGTTTGAGTTTATCTCAATAAGCAACCAATTTACTAATAAAAAACATTTTATCATTGACTACATTATTACCATTTTAAAGTAGAAAATTCGTCTATAATTACATTATCATTTTATTAAAATTAATTGTATTATCTTTTCTTCAGGTGCCCGGCAAATCCGTGCTCGACGACCACGAGGACAACTTTGCCATTGTCTTCGCAGCCATGGGTGTGAACATGGAAACGGCCAGGTTCTTCAAGCAGGACTTCGAGGAGAACGGTTCCATGGAGAACGTCTGCCTCTTCCTTAACCTGGCCAACGATCCGACCATCGAGAGGATCATCACACCACGTCTGGCTCTCACTGCCGCTGAGTTCTTGGCTTATCAGTGCGAGGTGGGTTTTGTGTTTGGCTATAGCATTGGTAGGGTAGTTGGACAAAATGTTTGGTAGGGTAGATTGATAAAGCATTTGGGAGGGTAGTTGAACAAAACGTTTGAGGGTAGATTGATAAAGCATTTGGTAGGGTAGTTGGACAAAACATTTGGTAGAGTAGTTGGACATAACGTTTGAGAGGGTAGTTGGACAAAACATTTGGTAGAGTAGTTGGACATAATGTTTGAGAGGGTAGTTGGACAAAACATTTGGTAGGGTAGATTGATAAAGCATTTGGTAGGGTAGTTGGACAAAACATTTGGTAGAGTAGTTGGACAAAACGTTTGAGAGGGTAGTTGGACAAAACATTTGGTAGGGTAGATTGATAAAGCATTTGGGAAGGTAGTTGGACAAAACATTTGGTAGAGTAGTTGGACAAAATGTTTGAGAGGGTAGTTAGACAACATTTGGTAGGGTAAGTTGAACAAAACATTTGGGAGGACAGTTTGTCGAAATATTTGGTGTGTTATGTTGGTTGGATTTAGTTATCGTAAATATATCACTGAATCAATGTGGCAATAAAGGCATTTAAATATTAAATTGCTATTTATTATCAACTGCAATAATATGGCAATCTAAACAAATGTTTCTTTATTCAAGGAGCTTTCAATAAAAGTGCATGATTGTATGAGTGTACATTTTTATTCAATTTTATGCAAAACAAATTATTCTGTATTATTTAACTATTTTTCTAGTTTCAATAAAAGATTGCCTGAAACTCGTGGCTCTTTTAAAAAATAAATAAAAAATGACATCTGCTACTAATGAGCTTCAAAATACAACTCCCATTTCCTATAATTATACTACACTAGCTTTCCGCCCGCTTTGTCTAAAACCTAATAAATTATAAACTAAAACCTTCCTCTTGAATCACTCTATCTATTAAAAAAAACCGCATCAAAACCCGTTGCGTAGTTTTAAAGATTTAAGCATACAAAGGGACATAGGGACAGAGAAAGCGACTTTGTTTTTTATACTATGTAGTGAAGTGATACCGAAATAATAATATTTTCCATATATTTACACAGAAACACGTGCTGGTAATCTTAACCGACATGTCTTCGTACGCGGAGGCTTTGCGTGAAGTGTCCGCCGCCCGTGAGGAGGTGCCCGGACGTCGTGGTTTCCCCGGTACGTACATATAGACATACAAACATGCAAATATGTGCACACATTTATGGAGTTTATGGCCGGTTCTTCTCCATAGATAATGTTTTCCGAATCGGTGGTAATATGGTGATAAATCTGAAGAACAACAGGACTATATAGTTTGACGCACACATACATAACATACATTACATTACATTACACACTACTATATAATGACTTAATTCTCAAGTTTAATTATATGTAATGCATATTATATGTATGCATGCATATAATGCATATCATGTAAACATAGTTACTAAACAAATGTTTACTGCAAAATCAATGCAAAATATTAATGTTGTATTGTTTTTCGGTTTAAAAAAGAAATCGCATTATCAATTCTTTATCTATCAACATATTCTACCAATGTCTTCAAGTTGCATGTTTGATTGCAAGTAACCATATTATGTATGAATAAAGAAAAAAAAATTACATTGTTATTTTATATTATCCAAATATGAGTGTTTCTTTTTTAATTTTCATTGATTAATTTATTAATTCATCCCCAGGTTACATGTACACGGATTTGGCCACAATCTACGAGCGCGCGGGTCGTGTTGAAGGACGCAACGGTTCGATCACACAGATCCCCATCCTCACTATGCCTAACGACGATATCACGCATCCTATCCCCGATTTAACGGGATATATTACTGAGGGACAGGTGAGTGTGTGACGTTTGATGAATAGCCTAGGCAGATAATTATTGCTATGGACTTTTGGAAATCAAGATACTTCCCTAGACTTTTGATCCCCATCCTCACTATGCCTAACGACGATATTATTCATCCTGAATCTAACGGGATGTATTACTGAGGGACAGGTGAGTGAACAAACGGCCTAGGCGGGTAATTAAACAGCTTATTTAGATTGGACTTGATGGAAAGCAAAAGACTCCTATAGACTGCTGATCCCCATCCTCACAATGCATAACAACTATATCACGCATCCCATCCCCGATTTAACGGGTTATATTACTGAGGGACAGGTGAGTGTACAAACGGCCTAGGCGGGTAATTAAACAGCTGATTTAGATTGGCAAAGCGAGGAAGTGTGATTTGATCCCCATCTTCACTATGCCCAACGACGATATCACGCATCACAGCACAGATAAGTGTGCGAACGGGCTAGGCAGATAATTAAATGGCTGATGGTAGATGGTATAGATAGTCTTTTAATCCCCATTCCCACTTTGCGATGCCTGATTCCCACTGGCGGGCAAACAAACTGCACAAAAAATTATACACTATTAAAACCATTTAATTATCTACTTGCATAACTAAATTAATTGTTGAAGAACATTATCACGTTTTTAAGTACCTAATAAACATTTTATTTATACTAATTATGTACCAATAAAAATAACCATTATTATAATATTATTGCTTATGGTCGGGGTGATAATAATTAATGTAAAAACGCACACAATATTACATTATAAAATTTATTTATTTAAATTATAACTTACTACCTTTCCGCCCGCGGCTTCGCCTGCTTTGTCTAAAACCTAATAAATTATATACTAAAACCTCCCTCTTGAATCAGTCTATCTATTTAAAAAAACTGCATCATTTAAATAATAAAATAGAAAAAGATTAAAGCATACATAGGGACACAGGAACAGATAAAACGACTTTGTTTTATACTATGTAGGGATTTTACCCATTTGTTTACTATGTAGTGATTTTACCCATTTTTCACACACTAAATAATAATTATATCTCCCTCAGATCTACGTAGATCGTCAGCTCCACAACCGTCAGATCTACCCGCCAGTGAATGTATTGCCATCTCTGTCTCGTCTCATGAAGTCCGCCATTGGTGAGGGCATGACGCGCAAGGACCACTCGGACGTGTCCAACCAGCTGGTGAGTGGGGACAGACAGACGAACACACACATAGGAATACATACGCAAATATTAAAAAAAGACGGGTTGCACTGGGGGAGTGCCGGCAGAAGTGTAAACTTGATTATTGACGTTGAGCATGTTTGATATCCATCCGTCTTACGCTTTTTCGATCAGGTCACGTGTCCTGACGCGAGTTTAAGATTTTATACCCATTACAGAAAAAGTGCTCAACGCCGCTAAAGAAGTTTTCACTTCAAAACTAATACACACATACACGCTTGTGACGTATACAAACATTCACAAATACGTATTATCATAACGCGCACGTACACACCTACACGCACGCATATATTCGAACGTGTTAAAACGAGAAGAAGCGCTTTATTTTTTTTTATTAAAACAACAGCCAATTTATTTACAAAAGGTATACATATACTAAAAATAACAATGAAATTTATCCCAACTATAAAATTAAATTTTGTTATCACTTCTTGTAACTAACCTGAGACAAACGGCAGAGAATAACGCTAAGGAATAGAAATTGCTATCGCTAATTTTATTGACATAAGCTCATGGCATTTTGGTAATGGTTCGGTCAACCAACCAACGACGACTACGACAACGACCAAAATTCCCATCTAGCCAAAATTTGTTCAAAAAAGGGTTCAATATAGGTCAATTAATTAAAAAATAAGTTTTTAGCAATTTTCGCCGAGACGGTAAGTTTTTGTTTGTGGTCGTTGGTAGGATGACCAAACCCTTAGCAAAACATCATACGCTTATGTCAATTAGTCTAAATAGAGGATTCTATTCCTTTGAGTTTTGACGTTTGTCCCGACCCTCTGTATTGTTAACTAAATAGCTGTAGGACGTGCTAAGAAATATGTATAAACAAACTCGAAAAACATAACCCTTCTTTCGCAGTCTGGTAAAAATTATCAATAACTAGGTTTCTGCCCGCGGCTTCGCCCGCGCAGTCAAAGAAAAACCCGCATAGTTCCCGTTTCCGTGGGATTTCCGGGATAAAACCTATCCTATTTCCCGGGATAAAAAGTAGCCTATGTCCTTTCTCGGGTATCAAAACATCTCTATACCAAATTTCATGCAAATTGGTTCAGTAGTTAAGGCGTGATTGAGTAACAGACAGACAGACAGAGTTACTTTCTCATTTATAATATTAGTATGGATTAACACCCAGACACAGAGGCGTCTTTCCAAACTATACAAGGCCAGTACGCAATGGTGTGAAACTAATCACGTATAGTTTGGAAATAACTTTTTTACAAAGTTCTTCCAATCTATACAACAGCAGTACGCAAATACTCGCGTATACTTTGTAGTGAAGTAAGTAAGAATAGCGCTCCAAAATATACAGCGCCAGTACGCATGCGGACTAATCGTGTATGTTTCGGAGTAAGCGTGGCGTCTTTCCATTGCTCGCGTTTATATTATTGTATTGCTGTTTGAAATCTATTATTAAAATGCATGTGTATTGTGTATATAATGTTGCGTACTGATCGTATATTTTTTGTATCGAGGATGCTTGTGTCTTCGTTCCCGACTATACTGCACGACTTACAATTGACAATAGTGCTAAAATGTAAGAATCTAATAAGTCCAGAAGAAGACGGTTGCGAGGCGACGGAGCTATTTTTGTGTAGTTAAAAAAACCACGAACCTAACTTAACCCATAGGTAACCCATCTAATAATAATATAATAATAAATTCTTTATTTAAGAGTAACAGAGACTCATTTTACATACAATACACAAAAATCACTAATACACATATAAAATTAAGCTCACAATCATAAAATATAAAAATTGACATGTCACAAAATATAATAATAATCAATACATAAAATCACAGAAAAATTAAATAAAAATTAAAATTAAACTACGCAATAAATAATTAATCTAAAAAATCTGTTACCTATTTATTTTTCTAAGCTTTCCTAATAATATTTTTTTCCATATTTTACTGAATCAATCAAGTAGATAGATATAACTGTACAAGTCTTTGATTGCCTATATATTTATTTTTTCGCTCAAGCGTAAGTTGTGTAGTAGCTATATTTAGTTATACATATTTTGCGTACTGCTCGTGTATAGTTTGGAACGAAGAAGCAAGCATCCGCGTAACAAAGTATACACGATCAGTACGCAAATTTCGTGTATATATTGTAATAACAAACTTAAAAACAGCATTACAAAGTATACACGAGCAGTTTCCTATGGTTGCGTTCTGGCTATGTATAGTTTGGAAATACGCGACACAGAGCAAACATCTATGTTCATCACATAAATATTTGCCCCGGGTGGGGATCGAACCCACGACCTTAGGCTTGGAAGGCAGGGCCACTACCAACCAAGCCAACTGGTCAGTCAATAATAATTAATTTATTATACAAACACTAATATAACATAACACTTGCAGTACGCCTGCTACGCCATCGGCAAGGACGTGCAAGCGATGAAGGCCGTGGTCGGTGAAGAGGCCCTCACACCAGACGATCTGCTGTACTTGGAGTTCCTCACCAAGTTCGAGAAGAACTTCATCACGCAGGTCAGTTGGTGATGAGTGATGTGGTGGTGATGAGTGATGAAAGATTTGATGGAAGTTATTATTTATCATGGTTCAAAAGTGGTGGAAAATGTTTTGATAGTAGAAAGTTCGATATGTTAGAAAATGTCATGATTAAAGTCATGTCATGGTTAAAGTCATGTCATGGTTAAAGTCATGTCATGGTTAGAAAATGTTATGGTTAAAGTCATGTCATGGTTAGAAAATTTCATGGTTAAGGTCATATTATGGTTCAAGTCATGTCATGATTAAAGTCATGTCATGGTTGAAAATGGGGAGGGATAGAATGTGAGGGTAGATGAAGATGAACTGAAAGTAGTAATGTTTAGGTTTATAGTGTTAAAATGTTTATATAGAATAATTGAGATTGTTTGAAAAATAATATATGTATAAATATATGAAGTGATAGTTTTTTCTAACAAAAATTACTGCAGTTTATTCACGTAAATGTGTTCTTAAGTTTCTAACATACAACTTGTAAACTTTTTGTAAACAAAATAAACTTATTTAAATGCATTTTAATTTCTTCCAGAGCAACTACGAGAACCGCACAGTGTTCGAGTCCCTCGACATCGGTTGGCAGCTGCTGCGTATCTTCCCCAAGGAGATGCTCAAGCGTATCCCCGCGGCCACGCTTGCGGAGTTCTACCCGAGAGATTCCCGCCATTAATCCTCCCCATCCCCAATTACCCCCTCTATCCTCCCCAACGCCATCCCCATTTACCCCCCTCTATCCTCCCCTTTACCCCCCGGATGCGATGTTCTAACCCCCTTCAAGTTGTTTTACCAAGAAGGGCCGATGATTGCATTTTAAATGAATTGTATATTAAATATTATTTATGTTTTAATCTGTGTGCAATGTCTATTTATTGTTTCAATAAAATAATTGTTTATACTCGATTTGTTTCTTGATAACCGAAGGTTGGAACGTCGCGTCCATCCTTGTAAGATATTATCGTATTAGTAAGTTGTTAATAGTTAAATGTCGTGTATATCGATTACAAAATTTAACGTGTTGATATTTAAAGCCATATTGTTAGAAGATTATGAAATACCTAATAAATAAAAGTATTTTTCGCTCGTTTTTTTGCACAAATCATTATATGGAACGCTGTGCGGTAAAATTTATCAAATAGAGAAATATGTGATGTCGTTCGACAGTGTAAATAATATGCAGTAACAAATGTTACATTCCATGTTCTATGTACACTCCAAAGCTTCATATTCTATAGTGAATTAGGATACTGTTGTTTGAAGAAATAAACTATAGAAGTTTTAATGGTGTTTTTATTTCAACCTTATACCTATAATACCTTGCTTAGAATTTATCACACAATTATAATAAAGTTACATCAGTATCATAGGCCGTGAGTTACTGACACAAAATATTGAATATTTTGTGTCAGTGTCTCCCGGTCTATCAAATAATTAACAGTTTTTCTTCATCATAATCACACAAGTCAATAACTTCGATTAATCTCTTTGTAATTGAACTAAAATTCAAGTATTATTGTCGCAACTACGTGATTATTAATTACCACGTCACAATAAAAGCTATAGTTATCACACAATAGAAAATCTATTGTGTCGTGGACCGATCGGGCTGTTCGGGGCTCAATGGGTTAATATATTATGTAGCAGTAGGGAAAAAGTAGTAGGAGTCATTTTAATTTAGGTTTAAAATCGGACTCGAGGAATTCGCGACATGCAGTCACTTCACTCTATTACCATTTGTACCTACATAAATAAATATTATCCTTAAAAAATTGGGGTCAGACAAAACATGAATAGAACACTGTTGGAATCTCCCTCGATTTAGATGAGGTTATCGGTTTCACTGGAAGCCGACATATTACTGTATGCATTATAGTTTTCGATCGCAAGCTCACTCAAAATATTCTGTATTCTTGTTTGAGCAATCATACTTCTCTCAAAGGATAATTCTCTTAACTGTACTGCAACGCTCTTTGCAAAAATATCAAATCTGTCTTCTACAGGTAGATCTCTATTGACAGCTTCTTGTAAGTATTTGTGCTCTCCACTCGAACAGAATTTTTTCCGCCGTGACTCGTTTTTAACTGGAGGCTGTGTACTTTCACTTCGTTCCTCCTTTGGTATTGAGATATATTCAATCTCTAAAGAAGAAGGTACAATGTTATCTTGTCCGCTGCTTGTTGATTCCCTATCATCCTTATCCTGAAAAATAAAAACAAACAAAAATCATTGGCTCTCCAGTTTTTTCCGTCTCCTGTACTAAAATGAAGACCCTCGAATTTCAATGTACAGTCACGTATAAAATTGTATAGCTACTCTTTTTACAACCCACAATTATTTTCTATTCCCTATAAAACATGACAACGCTCTTCTAAATAACAAAATCTATTAAGTAATTTCAATTAATAATAATTAAATATCAATAACTTACTAAACATTTATAAATTACCTAATTAATTAAATAAATCAAACACTTAAAAACATAACAGTTAGGTATATACTTATTCGTAAGTAACTACTTTAAAATATACTCACATTATATGTGAGTATAATACCTATTTAAATTTTAACTCACAATTATATTATGTGCTAGAGTACTAAACTTAACAATCTCATTAAATTTATTTAGCCATTATCTAAATACCCTTTTATGTACCTAGGTACATAATTATTTTATTATGAGCGCGACAGTACCCATGCGCAACTATCCCCTGACCCCTCCGGCCTCCACATGACACATTTCGCTCTGCTCTACTACTAGTTTTTCGCCGGCCGTCTCTACATTGATACTTACATTTTCTATAGATCTGCGACTTTCATTTATATCACTCAACAAACTATCCATTTCCATGTACCAATTCAAATTTGGTATATAAATAGCATCACGTCCTAGACCTGACCGCATTGAATTTTGAATCTTTTTCTTTTCCTGATAATAGGTTGACCTAAGTGTTCGCATTTTCTTTCTCGCCTCAGGCACTCCGAATCCAGAAATGTTCATCTCTGTGACTATTTTCTTATATGCGGCATTTCTAGTGAGTTTATGTTTATACAAAACCGTTTTTGGGTTCCATAAACATTCGTAGGATTTAAATTCCTTGATGAACTTCATAGTTGTTTCCGAATCCCACTTTCCCGCAGCCATAATTACGTAAATTACTGTGTAAATTACCAACTACGTACCTTCACTTGCCAGTACAACTTGTCACTAACAAAGAATATACTACTCACCTTCGGCGAGGTCACTAACATTATAATTTATAACATATATCTGTATTTGTATTCTCTTTGTATAGCGTCTTATTTACGGTCCATCTTGACGTACGTCCCGCCAAGGTCATACACGATGCACGACGCAAAACGACAGTGAATAGCGTTGACGTACGTCAATAATTATTATTATTATCTTGCTGGATGTGCACGATCAACTTTTCATCCAGCAAGCACCCCCACCACCGCGAACGTCGTGCAGATGGACAGTGAATAGCGCGGACGTACAGCAGATTAGTGTTGCCAACAGAAATTAATGTAAATACTTGGAAACGTGGCCTATTGATATGATTTTTTTTGTACACAGGAAATCCCAATTATCATTACTTTTGGATCAACCTTGTACACATGGACAGTTTATATTCAGAAGTTATTATTTTAAAAGAACTCCAAGGCGAATTGTTGAATAACACAGATTTTATGCAAAAGTCCACTGCAGAAAAATGGCAATTTATTAAAAAAAAATATCTTGACGAATTTGTTTGTTTAAAAAAAAATGATTAGCTTTATACTCTCTGTTCCCGCCACTTTAGCATTTACTGAAAGAGTCTTTTCGGTCATGAATGTGAAGTGGCGGGAAGAGAGAAACCGAGCTTCATTAAAAATTAATTAAAAATGAGCTCTTGAAATATATAAATTTAGATTTGAAATGTTTGGATTCATATAATTCGTTTAAAAATAATGAAAAATTCATAGTTACTGCAAAAAGTACAAAAAAATACATTTTTAAAAATATTTATTTACTCTTTATTTACCTCCTTTAAAATCAGATATACTCTATTTCTTCAAATAAAAGTTGGCAACCCTAGCCATGCTTGATGCGCGCACGATCGTCAGTAGGATACATCCAGCACCGCGGCCTTGAGCCGACGTACGTCGGGGATTGACCGTGAATAAGACGCTTAAGTCCAACTTGTCATTTGCCAGGCTGTCAGGTTGACTTGTCGCTTAGTAAAATATAGTAGCGATTTCTATTCACTTGCACCGTAGAGTGAGTCTCCCTCTACGACTTGCACTATTCATCACTCTGAGATTCATCAACTATACTACAGATTATATTATATTGTTAGACGTTAACTTTTGATTTAATATTTTTGTGGATGAGTAGTTGTCAATATAGTTGTCACTGTTTCCTCCCTCTCCAAGGCATTTGACTGCGTTGAACATTGTACTTTATTGTGTAAACTTAGTCACTATGGGATTAAAGGACAAGCTCAGAACCTCATAGCCTCATACCTGTATGATAGGATACAAACTGTAGTTGTTATGCTAGGGCCACACTAACGGGAAATGCCATTAATTAACGCGATAATGGACGTTAACTTTAGGTGTAGCCAGTATTATTTAACAACGGCATTAACATTGCCGTTTGGCGAGGCGATAGCTTTATCGCGAGAATTAACGCAATGAAGCGGTCACACTACGTCCATCTTGCTAGAATTTTAGTAAAATTAACGCCGTTTTTATCGCCAACAATCGGCATTCACGTTGACCGTTCAAGTGTAGCCACCCACTTAACGCCTTAAAAATTATCGGAATAATTATCGCCATAAAGGGCATTAGACGTTAGACGTTAGTGTGGCCCCAGCATTAATGGAGAACGTTCTAGCGGTGCGTCAATTAACATTGGTGTTCCACAGGGATCTATTTTAGGACCCTTCTTGTGCTTAGTATATTATATCAAATGATCTCCCTTATTATTTACTGGCCGATTAAGGAAAGCTGGCATCTTCACAGTACTCACACATATGCAATTTTACTAAACAGTATGTTCAAAAATAAATGCGACTCTAGTTTAATTATTGTAGACTTGAATTGTAAAATGAGTGCCTTGTAGATAAATATAATTATGAAAGCTCTCATAATTTACATGTAAAATTACAATTTAAAAGTAACTCAATCGATGAACTTAAAATTATTTATTCTCATAATCAATTGTAATATTGATAATCATTCAATTATCAAATAATAATTAAATTTCATGTCATATTCAAAATAACGATATAAACAATACAAATAACACGTGCGCTCACTCACAAGAAACAATACAAGCGAAACCCTAGCACGTAAGAGATAAGGCTACATTACAATAAAAGCTGTATTGTTCAGCTATGTATGAAAATTTTAACTTACGGCGTTTACATTTTGTTTACAAAACTTATTAAAATGATTACATAATTAATTAACCTAGATAAAGTAAAAAAATATTCTTATCCGCGTGCCGCGAAGTATCTCGTCGAATATAGTTAGTAGTAGATATACCGAACGTCTTTGTTTAAATTACATCACCCTGTATTTATAAACAATTGCAACATAAAAACAATAATTGTCCCCTTCACCCTCATAAGCTAGGCTGCGCGCGAGAGAGACAGACAGACTTTTCATGATGCGTATGCACTATGACGTCACGCCGCGCGCGTCTTCACAGACACTACACATGTGCAATGTTTAAATTGTATATTAAATACTTAGATTAAGACGATACACAAAAAAAAATCCACTGCTTGGCGGGCGGAGTCTAATAGCTCGCTATCGCGAACGCGGGTGTGCGCGAAGTCATTCTTGCAAACTCGCCGCGCTGCCGCTGGCCGACTCGGGACAAACATGTATGGAGTCGTCATACAGTTATAATATTGTCATACATTTATTTAATTGTTGATTTATTTGTTTTATTTTCTTGCTTATAAACAAATAATCTTCTTTTTAACAACTACTTCGACATTATTAATAATTATTATCATTTCGTAATGTTTACTTTATTACAAAATAATACAGGTTATAAATAATCTTTAAAATAACAAAAAATATTGTTACTCTGAAAAAATGAAATGGTACTCAATAACGCGGACTACTGAATTGATTTAGATAGAATTTGATGCTGACGTAGATATTACATCATGCCCAGAAATGAAAGGTACTATTTCTGAAAGAAGTTACAAACCCTAATTCTTCTCAGTCAAAGTCAAGAGTGGAAGATATCACTAATACAGTAAAACTGATGCGAAACTTTGGATGTTAATTTGTATATTTTTTTGTTAGTTGTTACTTAATCACGTCAAGACTACCAATTTTGATAAAATATAGCTAATTGCCTGGATTTACACATAGGATACTTTTTATCCGAACTGAACACTTCTGTGGGAAAAAACAGGATTCACGATATAACCTAATTCCACGCGGGCAAAGCTACGGTCGGAATGATATTTTTTTAAATAAAAAATTTGTTTAAAAAAAAACACAAAATATATTGACGCATGTATTTATTTTTTGCACTCTATTATAATTGTAATTATTCATTACAAATAATCAAAATAAAATAGCCAGAACAAAGTTAGGCCCTGGTAGGGTAGGTAGGCAGGTACAGCAATGTGAGAGGAACACTGGCTTATTTATACCAATAATAATGTATTATAAACATTAAATTAAGTTTACAACAAAAATACATAATATTAGCTAATGTGAAAACGAATCAACCAATCATCCCACAACAATGAAATGTG
>CAJQZN010039679.1:75983-120541 GCA_907164685.1 Colias eurytheme | reverse complement strand
TTTCTAACTTCGTTATCGTTTTTTAATTGTTACTTTGTCTAAGGCCCCTGGTGTGCGCGATGTCGCAATCGTTACTGGGTACAAGTCCTTACTGGGTGGCCTTATGCATCTTCTTATAAATAATGCGTGTTATATGTACTTAACAAGCTGCTCCGCGCGGTTTCACCCCCGTGGCTCCACTCCTGTTGGTCGTAGCGTGATGATATATTGTAGTACCCTATAGCCTTCCTCGATAAATGAGCTATCTAACACTGAAAGAATTTTTCAAATCGGACCAGTAGTTCCCGAGATTAGCGCGTTCAAATAAAAAAACAAACAAACTTTTCAGCTTTATACGTATAATCTTTTATATATAAAAATGAATCGCAAAATGTGTTGGTAAGCGCATAACTCGAGAACGGCTGAACCGATTTCGATAATTCTTTTTTTATTATATTCCTTGAAGTACGAGGATGGTTTTTATGTAGAGAAAACGTAAATATGTACCACGGGCGAAGCCGGGGCGGACCGCTAGTGTTAGTATAGATTTTTTTTAAAATATCGTTGTTTAATTTGGAAAATAATGATTTGTTGTTTTAAAAAGTTATATACGAACTAGCTTTCCACCCGCAGCTTCGCCCGCGCAGGCAAAGAAAAACCCGCATAGTTACCGTCCCGTGGGATTTCCGGGATAAAATCTATCCTATTTCCCGGGATAAAAAGTAGCCTATGTCCTTTCTCGGGTATCAAAATATCTCTATACCAAATTTCATGCAAATTTGTTCAGTAGTTAAGGCGTGATTGAGTAACAGACAGACAGACAGAGTTATTTTCGCATTTATAATATTAGTATGGATAGAGTAAGTATTATGTATAGAAAGTTGGAATAATTTTCTCAGATAAGAAGTTATTGGCTACGTCTATTTCATTTCAATCATTTCTACGCTGAATGTTTTATACATTAATATTTACTATGCATGTGTTTCTAAAAAATATATTCTATTGATTTCATGATTCCGTCTTTGTGCATTTAAGAAAGCCATACTCTAAGGCCATAGTCACAGGCCATACTAGTTTTTGTCCAACGCCATCTACGCTTACTTTTGCAAAATATGCGTAGAGCAAGCCGAAAGCACGCTGTGCACTGTACACTATACAGCCTCCAAACGATTTCTGGGAATTATTCGCTTACACGGAAATGTAATCACAGCATTCCGAGAAACGTCTGCATTCAGCAATAAATACGCGGTAGGTTTGGTGAATATTATTTGTTTATTTATTATTTATGTGAGCGTTTATCAATTTCAAGTAAGTTATACTAGCGTCGTGTATCTACTGAGTTGATGTGTGACGCTATGCAATGTTTACGCCTCTATGCTTTCGTAAATTAATAGATACGTAAGCGAAATAGCGTAGGTGGTTTACAACACTCAGAGGTCCTTGCACTCCGAACCGTACGTATCGTAGTAGGATAATGAGGAGGGTTGTAAACCCAACGTGACGTCACCCATTCAGACACTAACACAAAGGGCGAGGCGGAGAGCTCGCGCATGCGCTTCTCTGCTTAAAAATGTGTATACATATAAATATCTAAATATATCTATAGTCTAATCGACTTAAAGTGAAGACATGAGAATCCAGATCCGTTTCAAATACCACAAAGAAAACAACTTAAAGATCGATTCTTGGACTGAATTAATGTCTAAGCATCAAAAAATATTTTTTCAAAAACCATGAATTTATCGAAAATTTTAGTATAATTCGTATCGTAGAACCTACCTCACAAAGCGGCTAGGCTATAGTGGCCGCTTGTTCTTTAAAAAATGTGTATAAAACTCTGAGTGCCTTTTAGTGTTTTAGTGTTATGGATTACTGATATCGGATGCCTTATATTATGCAGATTGTGGTAAGAATAATAAAACTATTTCCCTTTTATAGCCCAGAGCATCAACAGCATTGCGGTATTTTTATTGGATTTTTCCTATCAAGATATCGCACGAATGTTTTTCTAAAACCTAGTAATAGTCAAGTTTTTTTATGTTATATTTTGATTATATATCGTGTTCCTAGCTTGTCTTTCATTTTAAAAGAGAACAGCTTATGCAATTCGAGGTTACCTAACCTCAAAGCTGCGTATTTTAGGTTATATCAAACGTCAAGGTGATCGTAGTAGTTTACGTGCAAATTTTAAAGTTAAAGCAAAATATAAATATTAACGTACGTTATGAATATTTTTGTAGTAATTTTGGTAGTAAATATTGTCATAATTTATTCGCAAGTAATTCGGAAATTTGTTGTAGTTAATATATTGATGATAAGAAAGATGAAGGTGAAGTGTATTTGTATGGATATGTGCATAGGTTTTGATTGTATACTTTTTGTATTTCTTAGCTAGCTGACCTAATTTGCACGTTTGAAGTTTTTCGTATTTGCGACTATATTCCCTTCGCATAAGGTTGTAAGCGTTCCTTGCAAAATATTATATAAATTATGAATTGCGAGTTGAAACACGTATATATACATATATATTTTATTATTTATTTAAAGTCTTGACATAGAATACGCTAGCCATTGTCTTAGTTGAATAAAATAAACGTTATGAAGAATTAAATAAATATGTTTCTGACTCTCTATTGCATAACACATTTGTTTTAAATTTAATTTCAATTACGCATAACCACAGAGAATCCTAGAATATGTATTTATTTCCGAGAAATATTAACAACGCTTCAATAGCCGATATTCCGAGAAATCGGTGCGCGGATTTGCAAATTGCATGCCGATAGCTATATACCTTGTTGATTTAAGAGATTTACGGTTAAACTAATAAAATGATAGCTTAAAACACAGCTACGAAGCTACTCAGAAGTATCGCTGCTACGAACTAGCAAAGTGTATTTTGGCCAATAATAACTTTATGTACTTAACTATAATAAATAATAAATATAAATATTATAGGACATTATTACACAAATCGACCTAGTCCCACAGTAAGCTCAGGCTTGTGTTGTGGGTACTAGGCGACGATAAATATAATACATATTTAATAAATACATATATAGATAATAACACCCAGACCCAAGAACAAATAATTGAGTTCATCACACAAATATTTGCCCTGACCGGGGATCGAACCCGGGACCGTCGGCTCAGTAGGCAGTTAATTTACCACTGCGCCAACCACGTCGTCAACTAGTAGGTATTAGATAACAATGCTATTTCTTTGTC
The DNA here is from genome assembly GCA_907164685.1 of Colias eurytheme. NCBI lineage: Eukaryota > Metazoa > Arthropoda > Insecta > Lepidoptera > Pieridae > Colias > Colias eurytheme. The sequence goes on along the minus strand of CAJQZN010039679.1, from coordinate 117,334 downwards.
CTATTAGCATTCATTAACAACAAGAAATTGCTCATTTTCCTTGCTAAAACATTTAGAAAATAATAAAACTTGTAAATCAACATAAATAATATTTATCTAATGATCTCAAATATATCATATTTAATTAATCATACTTTCATCCCTCTATAAAGCCAACATAATATAACAACGACAAAAACAATATAACAACAACAAAATTAAAATAAAATAACAACTGAAATCGATACAAAAATATAATTTTCGTGTCTGCATGCGAACTAACTGCATGCTTAAGCCTATTCGATGAAAGTAGGTTGTTACAATCGTCATATGAATCGATATAATAATGACTACTTATCATAAAAATGTGCTACTTAAGTTGTTGGTCTGTAAATTACAGCTTGTCGTTCGACGCGCGCGAAGTTCTTCGTATTATTTTCCTTTTCTTTTATTCATAATCGTGAGTACAAAAGAATATTAAAACGTGAAATAAGTGTGTTGAAGTACAGAACTTTGTTATTAGAAATTAATCATTAAAATCGACTCTTTATTAAGTAGTAGGCGATATATTTTAAAGGTGTGTATGTCATATTAATGATTTTGTTAAAAAAATGGAGGGATAAGAATCGAACATGAATTAATATTGAGACAACATTAAATTAAATTGGAATACATACGGTAAATATTGTTACTCCAAATATCTACTACTACTTTTAAGTTCCGGCGACTCAAGATGATATTATGAACTGCAAAAGGAAGTCCCGTTTAATATAGGTACCAATGTAGGAGTTTAAAATAATATAACAAAATAAAACTCTTTATTAAAAAATATACTGAAAAATATTACCTACATTCTTAACTTAATCTTATATATAGAAATGAATCGCAAAATGTGTTGGTAAGCGCAGTACTCGAGAACGGCTGAACCGATTTCGATAATTCTTTTTTTATTATATTCCTTGAAGTACGAGGATGGTTCTTATATAGAGAAAACGTAAACATGTACCACGGGCGAAGCCGGGGCGGACCGCTAGTACGACATAAATTTATTATCAAATAAATAAAAATCTTGTCACTATAGACTTTACCAATAAACTTATGTTCGTTGGTTAAGTCTATAATAACAGTAATCCACAGAAAATGCTCAGATTTATGTTATCTTAAATACTCTAGTTTTTCACTTAAACTCAAGTCTCAACAATTAAAGTTACCTTTTTAACCTTTTAAAAGTACTGTATAAAGTTAGTTATTAGCAAGGCAATAATAGACTTGCTATACAAACTAACGTCTATTTAAAAAGATACCTATTGTTTCACATAATTCTCTATTAAACAATTAATTGGAGATATTACTTGAAGTTTTTCTTAAAGCAAAATCATAATAAAATATGTTCGCGAAACGCTTTAAAAAGTGACGCGCATTGAAAAATATCTTTCCCTTCATATTTTTCATTAAATTTCCTATATTTTAATTTCAATCACGTCTATGCGAATATATACGCTAATGGCTAATAATTTATGTAACTACATAAGACTTCTATTGATCTATTTTCATGAAAACCGCAGTTACATACGTAGCTATCAATGTTTCTTTTATTTCCGTGTACTTATTACGTACTCATGTGATTACACAATACATAAACCTTAACATTGGTCATGCGTATGTGTTTCACCTAGGTAAAGCCAGCATAGAGACAGAATGAGTATAAATATAGAAAAACGATATTTGTTATTTTTGAAGTGAAACTTCTTTATCGGGGTTGGACAAAAATTTAGTATAACATTTTTTCGTTACGCCGTACGCGTGACATTTTTGCGTTACGCCATACTCGTGACATTTTTAAGGTCATAAAGAAGTTTCACTTCTTACGTGTGTACTCTAGTACACGCATACATTTTTTTTTTAATAAAGAGTGTGTGAATGTGAAATGATGAAATACACATATAGAACATTATAGCAATAATAATAAGACAGCTTTTATTAAACGTGAAAGGCAATCTTTTCTTCTTCTTTTTTTCAATTCTTCTAGCGTTAGTTGATACATAATGAGTTGTTAAAAAAAAAAAAAATAATAATTTGAGTAAAATCTTAGAAAAATGTCATGCACATAAGTAAACAATACTTATATATCTACATATACATAAATACAATAAACTTAGACGAATTATTTGTAATTAAACTGCATTTACATGATTTTTAATCCTACAAAATTTTATAATTATTGTATTAAGCCACTCGCACCTCGAAAGAACATAAATAATGTAACTTCTATATACAGATTAATATCTAATATCTTCATAATATATTGGTAGATGTATACTTAAGGTATTGTTAGGTATTATGAGTATATAAATAGTACAGAGACAAAGCTTCATATAACCATTACTACTAGCACATGACACGTATTGTTTGCGCTTCCACTGGGAAGATGTCATCGCTTGTCACGTACACGACGAAATTTGAAAATAACCGTATTACGTAAATGCTGAATTAACAAAGGATTTGTATCTATAATAATACAATCATATAGATAGTGTGTAGATAGTCTATTTATTAGTTAAACTGACCAGTGACCAATGTCATCGGATTGCGACGCGACGCGACGGATTTTTTTTTGTGTGGTGTCTCTCGATGTTAGCCAGAAGGGCTTATACATGTTAACACGGATGCGTGGGTGAACTGAAGGAATAAAAGTTTATTCGAGCGGAGCCAGGGTGAACAGCTTGTAAGTATAACATAAACAAAACCTCACAACAAGACCATGCATTCATTACACCTGTAAATCGATCGATTACCACAATTTATGAAAATTAAGAGTCCATTGAGGACAAACATTAATTGTGACATGAGATTTATATTAAGACTAGCGGTCCGCCCCGGCTTCGCCCTTGGTACCTACATGTTTAAACTATCCTATCTCTCAAGTTGGATCGAACTGCACATGGTGTGCGAATTTTATTATAATCGGTTAAGTGGTTTAGGAGTCCATTGAGGACAAACATTGAGACAGGAGATTTATATAATATATTAAGATATTTGGTATAATAATGTGAACTAATAATGGTAATGTGGAATAATTCCACTACAGACAATACTGCAGATAAAATATTAAATCGTACTATTCTTATAATAAGTTGTTAAATACGACTTCATCCGGGTATATATATATTTTTTTGTTAGATTTACATCATCATTGATGGCTATCTATCTCTCTATCTTAAATCAAGAGGCCCCAAAACAAATATTAATTATAAAAAATCCTTTTAGAGCTTTTTTGTTTTATGCGTGGTGTAACTAACTCGACTTCTTTTAAAGGAAAAAGAATATTACATTAATTACCAGTAAGTAATATATTATCCCACAGTATTATCCGTTCTTTTCCCAACCTATAGAAGATTCAATTGAAAGTGAACATTGTTTTACTCATTAAAAACACACCAACTGTTATCCTGAACTGCACTGCTAAAGGTTAAACTTACAAGTATTTAATGAAAAACAACGCGTATTGGAAAGGCTGCTAATCCTCCCTATTATCAACCCTTTATTTAATCCTTTCGTGCAAGTATTGAACCCGACATGTACCATCCCCTGTTATTTAATTGTCTGGTGTTTTTATAACACATAACACATTGTTTACAAAGTACTAAAATAATGGGTTCTTTTGAGTTTTGATGTTCTACAAGATATTAACATTGCTTGCCTTTAGAAATACGTTCTTATCCTAATTATATTATTGTAAATATAATCTTATATATAAAAATGAATCGCAAAATGTGTTGGTAAGCGCATAACTCGAGAACGGCTGAACCGATTTCGATGATTCTTTTTTTATTATATTCCTTGAAGTACGAGGATGGTTTTTATGTAGAGAAAACGTAAATATGTACCACGGGCGAAGCCGGGGCGGACCGCTAGTTATTTATAGTTTTGAAGTTCAATATGATATTACCGTTGCTTGTCTTTTAAGTTACTGTGGCAATACATTCCTATCCCAATAATTATAATACCTAGATATAACTTATTTCTTTTAAAATGCCACTTTTGATAATACACTCTCTTATCTTCTGATAATATTATCTTATCGACTTTATACAATCGTTACAATATTCTTCAAATAATATTTATTCATCACAATCAATTTTTCAGAAAAGAAAGAATAAATAGTTAATTATACGCTGTGGGTTAGACGTGAAAGCGTAGGTACGGTCTATCAATTATAAAATGGCCAAGTGCGAGCCGGACTCGCGCACGCAAAGTTCCGTACTATCAACCATAAAAGAAAATCATTTTTGTATCCCCATACAATCCCCCTTAATATACATATATGTATATTCTTTTTTTAATTTTAAGTATTTGGTTTTTATAGCGGTATCGGAAATCGGGCAGACTGAAAATCATTAATCAGCGCTGTTCGGGTGTTAGCCCACAGCATTTCTGAGTCTGTTCCGATTGCCTAATATGTGTTTGGTGTTAACTTTTAAGTTAAGACAGTCTAAGTTTTTGTTGGCAATAAAATTCTTTTTCTTTTTTTTTTCCTTAAAGACATAATTTGTAAAAAAATCAGATTCCTAGCTATCACGGTTTATGAATTACAGCCTGGAGACAGACAGAGAGACAGACAGCAGAGGCTTAGTAATAGGGTCCATTTTTAACCTTTGGGTACGGAACCCTAAAAAAATGTAATAAGAATCAATTTGCCTTGTCGGTAGTGGTTCGAATGTTTGAACGCTGCAATTTAATTCCTGTCTGAATATTTGCCTTCCCAATACTCCTCCCAAATTTTGCGAAACAGGAATAGGTACGTACATAGAAGATCTGAACAATTATCATCTATATTTCAAGCTGGCTTGGGCATACGATATTCAATTTGCGAAGGTGGTTCTTGTATCAAGCGAGGTTGTATGCAAACATTCTATTCATTTTATTTGAGTTTTTGAATAGGTACACTAATTTTATCGGGATACAATGGAATTCTATAAGGAACAACTTCCCTGCTATTATTACGAAAAAAAGTTGTATTATTTAATTTATTCTCTCTTCTATTGTCCAATGATTTTTGAGTAATAGGTACATTAATACGTAGGTGGTCTACAGCTGAATTCTACCTATACCCGTGGCCCCGTCGTTGATGCGGCTTGACGGAATACAGTGGGGTTTTGGTCGGTAGGAATCCGACATAACCCACGGCCCTTTCCCCGGAAGCCGTGGGTATCTATGCAAGATTTCCCCACTTAAAAAAAAGGTGGTCTACAGCTGTGGTTGAAGTAGTTTTTGTTCATATGTCGATGTTTAATACCCGGGTTATCTAAATTTTTATATAATTGCATAACTTTTTAGTATACCTGCTATTAATTGAATAAAATCCATTGAAAACCTATTTTATGCTTCCATCAATACAATAGAAGTAAATGAAACATAAACATTAAATTCCGAAAAGCGTTTGAAAATTTTTACAAGGTATTTCAACGATAAAATATTATAAAAATTGGAATTATTTAGCAAAATTGTTTTCCATATAATATCTCAAACGTGACGTTTTAGACCCATATATTATTTAACATTTTTTGCTCGTCTGTAAGTCAGCAATCGAAATATACAAGTTTTAAAATGGCGGACAGTACCTAGATGTGCCAGGCTCCTTACAAATATTTTCAAACCCCTTTAATAGCGATGTCCAAGAATTAATTATGTCTATGTCATATACAGATCCTAACAAAGGATTTGTTTGAACTAAAATTACCTATTTATCAAAATTCATTCTGCATTCAACAAAGTACAAACAGATGAATCGCAAAGGAATTTCTGTTAATTAAACCTAACAGTCTAATTAATAATAAACGTGTGTACATAAAAGTGTTTTGTAAACGCTCTCACGTAATAGGTACCATTTTATGAATTCAAAAGCATGACTGACAAAACATTAATCAATCGCAGACATATCTACATAATATAACCTTATGACGTCATTTCATAGTATAAACAAAGTCGCTTTTTCTGTCCTTATGTCCCTTTGTATGCTTAATTAAATTATTTTTAGAGTGATTCTGAGAAAGTTTTTAGTATAAATAAATGTTAAAAATATGTAATGACGATTTGAAAGTGCTTCTAAAAGAAGTCTAATTGAATAAATAAATGTTTGAGTTTGGCTATAATATATGTATAATTTAATAGGTTTAAGAAAAGCGGGCGAAGCCGCGGGCGGTAAGCTAGTAATTTGTAATATTATAACTCACGTGATTTCTACATTACTGTCATACCAAATGATGAAATAAATTTATTTGTCCATTAAGTTGTTATATGATTTACAATTAATGTAAGTAGGTACCTACGAAATGCTTAGATTTATTTCAATTCCCTTTTTAGTTACATATTTTGAAGACTTTCAAAACTTCAATGTATATTATAATTATTGTAGATCATCTCCTAAATACCTACACAATTCCAAGAAGGTGGTCTGGTAAAGTTTAGAAGAAGAATTTGAGATCAATTCCCAGAAAAGACGGATCGACGAAAACTCGGTTTGGCAGACCACTACCAATATCCGCGACTCCATCATTAAAGCTTCTCGGAATACAGTGGAGTTTTGATTTCCCCAAAAAAGGCCTCGTATTAGCTATTTTCACCGAATAAGCCATAACTAAAAATTGGGTAGGCTGATTTTACGGCTAAAATGTGCAGTAGTTACCTACATCTTATATATAAAATTCTCGTGTCACAATGTCTCAGTCTGCATACTCCTCCGAAATGGGTGGACCGATTCTCATGAAATTTTCTGTGCATATCGGGTAAGTCTGAGAATCGGCCAACATCTATTTTTCATATGTACCACGGGCGAAGCCGGGGCGGACCGCTAGTATTTTTATAACTTTGTTTTAATGGATATAATTTAAAATTATGTATCTACTTACAATTTTATTCAAACACTTAGTTTATTTCAGTACCTACTTAAGAAAATTTTCAAATTGAAAACTGTTCAGAACAAAAATTAAATTTAGACTAACTAGAACCAACATCTTAAGAGAATCTTTAGTTTCCACAAAAAGAGTTTGGAATCTAATATCCCTAATTCAAATACTTGCGACTAAGCGAAATTGCAATCACATGCAATACTACAATCAATAGTAGGTACCGCTGCACCCCTGTCTGGATATCGTACACTCATTATTCACATAGTACGTGAGTACTGGCCTATAAAAATCGATCAATGAAATCTATCCGTCGTAAACAGCTACCCGTCAGGAGGGGAAAAACCCCACTATAATCCCCGTAAAAACTTAAAATCCTAAAGATTTAATTAATTATCACACATCTGGAATCCATTACACTGTCCATTCGTTTTAATAAACGAATTTCCTTCTCCATCATGCCGTTAATAAACAACGACATGTGGACGCTGCAAAAAACGGAAAATATTTAGTTAAAAACAAAAGCTGGTAATCATATAACATGCAAATTCAATATGTCATGGGATATTTAGGGCTGATTGTGATTGGTCAGATATACATATATATATATATATCAATATATATATATATATATATATATTGATCACTATAGAGATGACTATGGCTTTGAGGGTGTCTGCGTGTGGGGTTGTTTGTTTTTCAATTAAACAACGTTTTTTTTACTTGGTGGACGTTATGTTCATGAATTATGACAAATGCAAAAACAAATGTTTATTTAAATATCTCTTATCTTAATTTGATAGTTCCTAATCGGTTTTCAACTATCTGTCAGATGCTACTTAAATTCTTTAAAGCTTACCAAGTTTTCTTCAAAGTTTTGCATAAATATAAAAAAATAAAATTACCTTATGATTAATCTATACTAATATTATAAAGCTGAAGAGTTTGTTTGTTTGAACGCGCTAATCTCTGGAACTACTGGTCCGATTTGAAAAAATTCATTCGGTGTTAGATAGCTCATTTATCGAGGAATTCAATCATCACGCTAAGACCAAGAGGAGCGGAGCAATACGGGTGAAACCGCGGGGAACAACTAGTGTACAATAAACTGTAAAAAGCCACATACACCAAATCAACTGAGAGAGTTTAATTAATTGGTTAAAACATATTTTAACGTATTTAAATTAGTTCTGCATCAGATAAGTTATATTTGGTAGGCTAACCAAATATTTATTTAGCTTTATTCTACCAAAGTTTTTTCAGTATTACAACTGAACAGTGAACTAAAAGCCTATTAGAGAGCGCTTGCAAACTTTCTATGGTTTTCAATCCAAGGAAAGTTCCATATCAAAGAATACGTAATAATATTTGATAATATTATACATTCCGCTTTTCTATTGTAAACTGAAAATATCTATTGTTCTCTATGAAACAAGACTACTGCCCCGCTAGTCAAGTGGCTTTCTGTTAGCGTAGCGTTCAATAGAAAGATAGAAATAAGCTGTAGATACCTACGTTAATCTACAGCTTACGTCAATCTCATACATTCGTAGTCTATTCTATTGAACGCTACGCTAACAGAAAGCCACTTGACTAGGGGGGCAGCTGGTATGCGAATAGTGAGCGTTGCGCTATATCTAAAAGAATATAATGAAAGATGAAAGTAAAAAATTCCTTATATCTTGAACATTTTCTTGGTTCCACGTACAACTCGTAGTAATAAAGTGGTTAGAGAAATATCTATATTTACATTGTATTACAAACATTTATTAAACACTAGTTTTCCGCCCGCGACTTCGCCCGCGCAGTCAAAGAAAAACCCGCATAGTTCCCGTTCCCGTGGGATTTCCGGGATTTCGTCATTTTCCCGGGATAAAAAGTAGCCTATGTTCTTTCTCGAGTATCAAAATATCTCCCTACCAAACCTGAAAATTGGTTCAGTAGTTTAGGCGTGATTGAGGAACAGACAGACAGACAGACAGAGTTACTTTCGCATTTATAATATTAAGTATGGATTATTGTAATGTATTTTAAGAAATATTGCAGATATATAGCTAATATTTGTTTTTCAATTTATGTGTTAACTTTTACTATTATTTTTTTTTAATAAGTATTCTCGGTATGTTTTTAAAATGAAATACCTAACAAGTCTAATATACAAGGTATATGATTCCATCCATAACTCTTTGGCTACAACATGATAATATTAGAATAGAAATAATACTTATAAAAGATTTTAGATGGAGTACCGCCCTGTCACAATCCATCGTTTAAGTATGAGGAAGTTAGTAAAAATTCAGATCTCGAAGTTATAAGATAATATTCAACTTTGAAAGTTTGAATTTGGATGAAGTAATTTTTAAATCAAAAGATATCGTAATTACCTTCCACTAAAGCAAAATCGATCGATTAAACCACAGGACAGTTCTTTGGCATGTTATGTAGTTAGATATAAGTTACATATTATGTAATATTGACATAATTTAAAAGAGCAACTATGGAGTTTCTTGCCTTTCGTTTTCCTTCACCGTTCGAGCAGTGGTGATGTTACAACATGCGCAGATAAATTGAAAAACCAATTTATTCCTGTGCGCTCGCCTAGTTTCAAACACCGGACTTATCGATTCGAAGTCCGAGGTCTCACCACTGAGTCACCACTGCTCTATTAATTATTTATTATTTAATATTAATTAAATAATAATGTTCATGTATGAAACACAAAGGCTATAGAAAAGAGTGTTTACTAATTTATGGAAATTCATTTACAAAGGTGTTTCAATTAATTGATGTCATATCCAGACAGTTGGGTTGGGTGGTAATGGTTCCGCGAAAAATTTAACATCATATTATTAAAATCGTTTCACAAACAATTGATTAAATTAATTGGAAATGATTTTAACACGTTTTGGTGCAGTTTAATCAGTGCTGGTAATTTTAACTTGTTTAACTTTTGTATAAAAGTAGGTATGAAAAAAGTTACACATTATTGAACAATATGATTTGCCTCATCACTATAATAACACATAACACATCTAATTTTACCCGAGTCTGTAGGTGAAACCGAGACCAGGGTACAAAAAGTGTAGGCCTGTGTCCGCTAGTGGGTTATTGGGCAGATGCATTTATCGATTATCTTTTAGGGGCGAGTGATCAGCCTTCTGTGTCCTGCCAGACCGAGACTTTTTCTTTTCTGCGTCTCCACCGGGAATCGAACCCGGGACTCCTCGGTACTACGCTCACGCGTTAACAACTGAACCAAAGAGGTGGTCAGTGTGGATACAGCTAACATATTTAAACATTTTACCTCCATTGTCTACAATAAATCATTCAATTATAATATTATCATGAATGTAACGGATATCAAATAGCCGTATTTTAATATTATCTATTTTCTTTGTTCGTTTTACGTATCGAAAACAATGAGCAGATATAACATTTACATGACATACTGTATTGTATTATAATGAATTTATAAATGGAAAATTTTAATATTAGTCCGGGATACATCGACCATTTTTGCAAGTGATTACTATCAAGCTAATTTTTCGTGAGTAGCTTTATTTTGATGAGATGCCCAATAATTTCATGTACGAAACTCTCGATTGTGGTAGCTTACAGAGGTAACAAGGATAAAAAATTTTGATTAATATTTGAGAACCATCAAATCAAAATATTTTGCTTGAGCTTGATAGTAATCACTTGCAAAAATGGGCGATGTATCCCGGACTATATTTAAATACATTCACAAAGAACATGGAAATGTATGGAATACCAATTCGGTTAATCGTGTAAAGGCTTTGGAAATTTAAGAGCGATTAATTAATTATAAATTAAAATGATGATACTTATCGATAAGTAATAATTGTATATTCGTTCCCCTTCTGATTAAAATCGTAATTTAATCATTGCAGAGAAAATGTAAGGAATGCAAAACAATTTCATCAATGGTCTGGTTTCACAACATCTGGATGTTGTATTGGACTTATCTGTTTGTTAAAATGAGAGATTGTGTTTGAAAATAATATTTTAGGAATTTGCTATTATCGAAAGTATCAACGAGTGGAGAAGTTGCATGATTTAAATAATTGATGAAAGTCGTGTTAGCTCTATTTAGAACTCGAGAACGGCTGATCTGGTTATAATTGGTGGTTTGTTAGATTTGTCTTCGCTTTAAGAAGAATCACTAAGTTAAATAACTTAAAAATGTGTATGTTACTTAATAGGGCTTAGCCGAGGGGGCAGATCGTAATCTAAGTGGGTCCCACACCTATCTATTATATTATATCCTTATTTCAATATTTATTCTAGCAATAACGCGCAATCTAACTAAACCAAGCAACAATATTAGAACCATGCAAACGATGTAAGATATATCATAACAGTTTACAACGCTATGTTAAACTAAACTTCGTGGTCATATGCTCACATTACCAGGGTCAGTTTATAAATACTAATAGTACTAGTATAGTATTATATTATCTGTGCTAATAGTAGTTGTATAATGTTTATAGGAATCTATAGAAAAAAAGGGATAAATGTGTGATAGTAGTACTGTACGGTGAAGTAGACTAGAACATTCATTTCATTTCATTTATTCAGCAAAATAACACATAAAGTTACACATTAAAGTTAATATCATAAACTTATTTGAAAAATTATACAATAAAAATAGGAGGAACTCCGGTATCTGTGTTAGTAAAAACTGTGCTACAGACACCTGCGCCCACCCCTCAAATTAACTAGAAATGACTATGTTATTTCTAAAATTAAAGATTAAAATTAAAATTAGAGTATATTAGAATTTCATTACATTGGAGATAAAATTATATTACATTACAATAAACATGAGTGTGTAAGAGAGTATGTAAAAGAAAAAGATGATGAAAGTATGTAGAAGAAAAAGATTAAAGAAGAGAAGACTTTCAATTTGCTTATTAATATTCTCATTCAAGAAATATTTAATTGGGTATGCAACGCAAATGTATAAAGAGGATCAAGTAAAGAGTTCTATTATAAATAGCAAGCCTCTTGTTCCGACTTCGTCTGGGTAATCCGTCGAATAAGGATGATGTATATTACTCGGTAAAGAAATTAAGTTCCTCTTCATAACAAGCTAATACAAATAACAATTCATGCTCTCAACTAACAACTGAACAACAAAAGCTCTTTTTAATTAGTTTATTTATTTTTATGAATAAAAATAATAAATTATTAGATATTATTGATAAAATGCCCTTTTCAATACCGTTTTAGCACAAACAAAGCTCAAACTTTCCTAATACGTGTCTAGACTAAATCGTCAATATTATACAACCTCCATACCATTGGAATATCGACAATCGTGCGGTTTGCATAATTCGCCCCATAAGCTCTTCAAATCAGCTTACATTAGATTCATTATTTTGTGAACATAATTGTTGTTTATTGAGTTATTCCAATAATTTCAGCTATTTCGTTACAATTAAAAAATAGTAGTGCTTATTCTTATGTATACTAGCGGTCCGCCCCGGCTTCCTACTTTTTTATCTCCATTATACAAAAAAAGAATTAACGAAATCGGTTCAGCTATTCTCAATATTTTCGCTTAGCATCATACTAAGCGTTTTATCTATATAACTAAAATGATTCGCCAAATGTGTTGCTACGCGCAAGACTCGAGAACGGCTTGATCAATTCGGCTAATTTTTAACTGTCTTACCACAAAAAACTTTAGACAGGATACGGGTGTAACTTTAAGCGCGGGTTCTCTTCAATCTGGTTTTGTCGTATTTCACGACAACTATTAAAGTGACATATCCCTGATTTAAAGTTAGACTGTGTTTAAATTTATTTGGTGTTTACCTTGGGTAATAACTATGGTAATGCCATAAATGTTTAAGGCATAATGAAGGCTACTATGGATATATTAGTGTTTTCCGAAAAGGGGGCAAAAGGACAAAAAAATGTTTGTTATAGCAACTAGTTATATAAAGTTTAACTGTTATAAATTCTAATCAAAAAGTAATGAAACCAATGGTACAGACTAAACTAAAATCAAAATCAGACTCGATACCAATTACGATATCAATATTATGTCGGAACTTAATTTGTCTGTAATATCGAAAACCAGTGTAACTATTCAGAACCGAATCATTGATTCATGATTGCATTCAAAACCGGCAGATTAATTTTATGTTTACTTCGCAAAAGGACCGACTGTCTGTATTGAAGAATATTTATGTAGCCGAATTTTGATACAAACTTTTCATAGGTTGAATACATTTTTCATATCTAGTATCTATGAATATTAAAAGGGGTGTTAGTTACACCACTTATTACTCAAGAATGGCTCATGACATTACAGTATAGTTTGTAGGATTTGTCTTCGCTTGCATTTAAATAATAACCGTTAAAGTTTTGTGAAAGTTTTCAAATAATATACCAACCAGGCGGTACTACGTTAAAATGTAGAAGCCCTTCTGGCTAACATTGAGAGACACCACAAAAAAAAAGCGGTACTACGTAGTTTTTATAAAGTATGGCAAACTAAAATTTAAATTAGTATGTGTAACAGTATATTGTAAAATAAACTAAAATTTATTTATGTATAGTGTTAGATTATGTTGAATTGTTTCAGAATAAAGGGCTTTATTATTATTATTTATGTGTAACAGTACGACGGTTAAGAATCAATAGTGTCTATCTCAATAAAGTTAACTTAACAAGAGATAAAAAAACATTTCTCGGCTTTGAATAGAAAGATACCTTGAAATATTTATATATAATGTAAAAATAGAAAAAAATTGGCTGAAATGCGATACATATCCTGGCATTCGGTTAAGATTGGCCAATTTACAATTAACGTGATTTAGGTGGTATTGGTTTTAATAGTGTAAATATTTTTAAATAAGTAGTAGTTAGCTGTTTTTTAAATAAAACAAGACAATGAAAAAAAAAAATTAAATAATAATCACAATGGAAGATGAAATATTATATTCGAAATAAGCAAAAAAACTTTAAAATAACTGAAAAAGACTTCTAAATAACTAAAAAAAAACATTAACTAAAAACATCTTCAAAATAACTAAATCGAATCTTCAAAATTATTTTTAGTAAAATCAGAAACAAACAACAAATACACTGACACACACACACACATACACATACACACTCATACTACAGTGAATCATAAAAATTATGACATTCATTCGGTAGAACATGTTTGAGCTCTTGTAGGTGCTGGTACTTCGAGGCAGCTATGTGAATCATAATTAGCTTCTTAAATATCTTATACATAATATAATATATCAAAAGAAACAAAATCTGAACTTACATGAATTAAATTGCCTTCGCCTTGGAATTTTGATATTAAAACACTGCCACTTAAACTTCACTTTTAATAATAATTGTTTCACCGTTTCGAGAATCACACTCAATATCACTTTAACACCTTAAAAAAATCCCATACTATCAAGATGTAGGTCTACGAGACGCTACGACAGCCGTAGCGATACTACGGTCGTAGGCAACGTAGAGATTGGAAAGTTGCAATGATGCGTTATTAACCTATATTATGTTATAATATTTATTTTAAGTTATAAGAATAAATAATTCATCTTTCGTTGTAAGAAAAAAATATTGTTATAAAAAAAATGTAACACCACAACTATTTCAATTTTTTGTAAATACACTTTAGAGTCATGCAAATAATATTAAATGCCTATTAATTTAATAAAAACAAAACATATCACTTCACTTATTTTTAAATTAAGTACGAATCTTTAAAACGTAATATAGGTACTTGTACTAAAAAATATCAATAACTAGCAGGAAAAACTCCACCTACGCAGTATTCCGCGTAAAAATCTTAAAATTTCATGATTTTGCCCGAACATGAAATTACTAAGGGAGAGCCCCCCCTGCCACGCCATTTGAGTGCAACCTGTAAATTCCTTGAATAACGCCCCTCTCCCTTTTATTATAGGATTTACAACTAGTACCGAAAACTAGGCTCCACCCAGTTATAAGGTCAGGCCTGACCAATCAGATATTTCATAATATAACGCATAAATCTGCCGAACATTGATTTTCAGGTCACCTATACAGTATACCTATAAACACGAAGGGGGCAGCCCATTTATTTCGCTGTGTGAGGTAGAATATTCCAGATCGTTGCATATGTGTTACCTTTCTCCATCCAGGACAAGGTCGGGCCTGACCAATAAGATACTTCGAAATGTAATGCGTAAATACACCGAACATTGATTTTAAATACATACACAGTATAAATATAAACAAGAGGGGGGCAATCCATTTATTTCGCATGTGTGCGACAGAAAGTTCCAGAACATTGCATTTGTGTGTGTGAGGTTTTAATGGAAGCATATTAAATCTCGCATAAAAGGTTTCCTGTTACGGCTAAATGATGAAACAGTTCTCTTACTAGTACAATGCATCAATATCCAGTGAAATAACAGAACTCGATCAAAAGAATATTTCAAATGGAAATCCTTGGAACAAAATTGTAATTAAATTAAAATCCTCCTGAAAATATGCATCGTTACCATCGTACCTATTCTTCATTAATTAATAATTATAGTCGAATTAGAGACTCAGAAAAATGTACGTAGCATAAACAATCTTGAATCTGGGATGTACCTAGCATAACGATAGAATTTTTAAAATTAATCCTAGGCAAAATATTTTAGGAAAGTTATTATAAAATATCGTAAAATGCTCCCAAAGCTGTTTACCATATATTGTTTTTATTCCATGTTATGATTGAAATTTTATTATGCCAGGGCGGGGTATAAAAATAGCTTACGATCTAATCTTCCAAATATATTTTCCATAAATCGACTTATGCAAGTCGAAGCTGCAAGCGTGGTTTATAAGCAGGAAGATGAAAAACTGAAAAACACATTGTTATTATTTTCTAACAAAATTATTTAACTAGCTAAAACTTAGTGGAAACTAAGTTCTAAAGTAGCATAAATAAAAACCCTTATTTGATGCATACTGAGATAGATAAAAGCGTACTAAACTTTCTACGCAATTAGGTTATTACAAAGTTAATTAAAGCTGTAGTCGCTCCTCACTTTCTACTAAAAATTTTTAGAATCCCAAGCTCAAAATAAAATTATTTTATTAGGTATGTATATATAAACTATTACGAAGAAGTCATATTACTACCGATTCGTATATCTTATCTTCGGAGCAGAATCGGGAAGAAACTCGATAGTTTTTAAACTAATTAACTATTTAACATTGTAAATCTTTCACCATTATTTGACTTTTAAAAGTGTTTAATGTTTTCATCTCAAGTTGAATATGCTCTTGTATTTAAAAACCTTTAGAAATCAGTTTAATCAAAGCACACCTAGTGCCTATTATGACAAACTACACAGAACCTAAAACCAATTCCGTCAATACAAACATTATTGCTTGTTTATTACCATCAAATGGATATCAGAAAGCAATCACGGGACATCGATTGCGATAGGCATAATATTACATACAATATACCTATACATGGGTGATGGGATGCGAAAAGAGCAATTGCAAACTTCATATTAACCGTGAATATTCCCACCGAGCCTCCTCCTTTGTGTAGTGGTTAACGCCAGGGCGTAGAACTGTGGTAAAACTGAAAGGTCATGGGTTCGATTACTGGTGGATGAAAATACATGTCTCGGTCTGGCAGGACACAGAAAGCTGATCAACTACTTGTACTTAAATAAAATCGATCAGTGATACAAATGTTGGCATAATGAATATGTTTCATACCCACAAAGTGACTTCACATTTGTTCCAAGTGAGCAATATTATCATCTTTTCATTTGTTAGGTTTCATCCAAGATCATCATCAATTTTAAAGTTTTTCCACTAATTTGTACTTGTAATTAAAACTTTTCTTTTTCTCGAACTAATTCTTATTACTTACATCAAACTGTAAAAAAAACTATATTATCAGGTATATCCTTTCCACGTGTGTAATAATAATTAAATTAACTTAAAGTTATAGAAATGCACAAATAAAACAAAATTCCAGTCTAACATTTAATAAGATCCACACACACAACTAAAACACATCAATATCCAAATTTAGTAAATGTATTAAACATTGCCGTTTGTTTTCAACAACCGTGGCTTTTCATATCAGCGCAAACAATACGGATAAAATCGCAGTAGCAATGAACACCTTATTCGCAGAGTCGTATACCTCTTTGATAGATAGCAATTTGCCGGCATTCCACAAGCAGAACCTAATTCCGTTTAAATAGTGGAACGCGAACGGAGCGCCGAGTGATAGTTTTATCAGGAATATGAGTGGTCGCGACAAATCTAGACTTTGTATCATAGACACGTAGGTTTCAATCCCGTTGGAGAGGAACAGCGAGCCGCATGCGAACATTAGCGCGTAGAACGTCACAATTGTACCTGGAGGTAGTCTAATTTGATTATTTGAGCTGTTTGTGGATTGTATCGTATATCCTTTGCTCTTACTTTTAACTTGTTTTAATTAAGCATGGAATGTTTTCAATATGCCATAGATGAATGAAAAGCGGTGCCGACTTTATTTTATAAAATTGTGAAATAAATAACATCCAAGTAAACTCATAAATTCGAAGTGTTTATTCTATCACATTATCACACATTAAGGTTTTAGAAAAGCGACGTAATATTATTGTAAAAGTTTTTAAAGTGTCCCAATCAAATAAAATTAGGGCGGCCATACACGGATCACTTCAAGCAGTTGAGTCCGACGGCTTGAAGCCGTGACCGCGCGGTGAACTATAGACATTCATTCACTGCCGTACACGGACTGCTCAAGCCGTGGCGACCGCTTCAAGCCGTCAACTGCGCGGTTTGTAGCGACAGCTCGAGCAGTCAACGACCGACCGCTCGTTAGTGTACGTCGCTCAGCCGTTAACTGCTCGAGCAGTCCGTGTACGACCGCTCGTTCCAATAGTACCTAATCAAAATCTCATAATATTAGTAGAATAAAAATCGGATACTAAACGATATTTCAAATTGTACTTTTGAATAATTAAAGCAAACAGTTGCATCTATTTAACCGGGAATCTTCTGCGAAGTCATTATTTCTGTACTCTGAACCGTTAAACCGATAGTTAACGAATATCAATACACGATATGGATTTG
Source organism: Colias eurytheme (assembly GCA_907164685.1). Classification (NCBI taxonomy): domain Eukaryota; kingdom Metazoa; phylum Arthropoda; class Insecta; order Lepidoptera; family Pieridae; genus Colias; species Colias eurytheme. Next base: position 99,308 of record CAJQZN010039679.1, on the reverse strand, counting down.
TCCCGTAATTAATATTGCCTCGCGGATGTTACACTCTAATAAAAAGCTTTAATAGGATAATAGCTAGATATAGTAGAACTTTAATTTAAATACACATTACACAATGAATAGCACTACATTCAAGGAACCTTTAGATGCCTTAGTACGTATTTTAAATAAGATTCTAATGTAGCTAATAGTAAAACTATTTGCTATTGAAAATTGACTGATTTTTAAAAATCAGTCAATTTAAGCCATTAAAAAATTACCTATAAATATCAGCTTGTAAAGCAGTCATAACATTACCTATCCCATGCTGCGGTGTACTCACTTGCATTATATCGTGTTAGCGGATTATCGCTAATATTCAGCATAAGTGGATGTTACTGAGAAACTGTATACTGAAGAGTGTACAATGTAGGTACACTAAGCCTCGAACAATGAGGCAAACATATTGCTTCTTATCTTTACCATAAGATGCCAATTAGGAACGAATTAGACTTTATCGAGCCCTATTACGAACGGTAATATTATAATACATTTCTAGTATTACTGTACAATAATGAAGATATTATTATGGTCTTATATAAATGGCGTGGTTAAAATAAAATCTTAACAAGTATTAATATACAGGCTGACGGGTGACACTCTTATTATATACTAGCGGTCCGCCCCGGCTTCGCCCGTGGTACATGTTTACGTTTTCTCTACATAAGAACCATCCTCGTACTTCAAGGAATATATTAAAAAAAAAATTATCGAAATCGGTTCAGCCGTTCTCGAGTTATGCGCTTACCAACACATTTTGCGATTCATTTTTATATATAAAGAAGATTGTGATGAATGTGATTATGTAAATATTAATTCAGTACTGAGTAAATTTAAATTTGCAAAGTAAGTTTAAATTCGTTTCAATAAAAAGAAAAGTAAATATTTAAAGCATTTTATGTAAGTTATGTACTTGAATATGGAACGTATATTGTATAACATACCGCGGACGCCTGTGGATGTTTGCTGCCGCCGCGGCCGCCGCGTAATTGAATCGACATGATCAGTGGCAAAAGCGCATGTTCACAATTTTTTTACAAATATTTGGACAAAAATGAAGGTCCTACTTTTATTACCTACATAATTACAACGGGAATAGAGTCCAGTAATCCCTTTCACTTATAGTGTAAGCACAGAATACTTAATAGTAACTAACGCTAGTTTAAGGTAGAAAGTATTTTTCACCAGTCACCCTGTATATCACAAACTGTGTACCGTCATACGATATAGGTACATTTCATACAGTTCAATCGCATTGACGTTCCCATAATACAAGACAACCGACATAAGACAGGATTATGCATGACTTGAGCGGTATTATATTACAAGATTAGTCTGTACGCGTATCAGCTATCTACTTGAATGTACTAATCGTTACCTGTGATGCGTTCCACTATCGAAGTCATGGCGGGATTAGTCGGCGCGTAGATAGTCAAGTGAGGGGACATAGGACGGTTCAACGTCATATTTTTCAGATCGTGCTGTTGAAAGGGAGGCGCCTTGTACGGTGTGTATGAAATTTGGTGTTTGCTTTTCCCCCCGCCGGGTGATTGACCCGAGCCGCTAGATTCACAACGACAATCGCCTGACTCGCGATACTTTGAAGCCCAGAGCGTAGATACCTTTAGCAAATTTGATCTGAAAATTGCATGTGTATGTTTAATTGTTCTCTCGTCCATTCTAGCTTTCTTTCTCTATTAATTTTATAGAATACAAGTGTTTATGAATATAGTATTTAACTGTTTGCGTTTGCTTTAGAATGATAATAAAAACCATCTTACCTGAAATAATTATTAGAAACCGATACAGCCAGGTCTTGTCTAAAAGTTTGTGATCTCATAAGTAATGAAAACATATTTATAAAATAATTTTCCCAGTTTCATAAATAACACAATGACAATCTTTGTCACAATATCATAACAATTTTGATTCTCTGTCCGTGACGTATGCAAAACTCAAAATATTTATAGGTTTAAAATAAGTATTTATATTAGTACAATATTGAGATAATGATTGCTGGTTTTGATTAGCCGAAGTAAAGCTATAAACGCTCAGAGCTACCATATAAAATGAAAAACAATGTCTGTTTGACTCATTCCGATAATTGGGCTGTTTTTAAACCCTTTCCTGCTGAAAATTTCCTAGTATATTTTTGTATAAACACCTTTATTACAGCGTTGTATTGAAGATGTGATAAATCAATATTCATTATTGGATAGCGTCAAGAAGCTTATATCTAATACACTGGAGATATCAGTATGAACATTAACTTGTAACAAGAAAATATGACCTTGAATGACGCCTGTATGTTTTTTATCCCTTTCACACCTAAATTGGCAAGTGGGTATGAAAGGGATAAAAAAACATACAGGCGTCATTCAAGGTCACATTTTCTTGTTACAAGTTAATGTTCATACTGAAATCTCCAGTGTATTAGATATATAAGCTTCTTGGATAGCGTGAAGACTAAAAAATTTAAAAAAGTTATCGGTTTTTTTTTCAAATATCCAGGTGCAAAAATTAATTTCACTAAAGAAGTAGAAGACAGCTATAGACAGCTATAGATAGCTTATTTGCTGATGAAATAGAAAGAAAGATTTAATTATTATTTAGCAAGATAAAAGATTGTAGTTAGATCACACGGGGTACATGTTACTACTTATTTTGCTAAGCTGAAAACTTTTCGGTAGAGTTTTCAGTTGAGACTTGAGTTTGGTTGAGTTATATATTGATATAACTAGTCCTAGTGGCTATTGAGTTGCTAGGACTCACCAGGACTACATCTGTGGACTACATGTGGACTACATCTTGTAGTCATAACGACTAGAAGCTCTAGAAAAAAGTATCGGACCGTGATGTAACAAAACTTTTTCGAATGGTGAAGACCATAAAAAATGTAATTTCCCCATTTCTACCTAAACTGATTTTATTTACTTAGTGTCTCCTTTAATAAAGTTTCTAAAAAAATTTATTTCCCTGTATTGATTGAGTCTGTGCTATCACCGTGACACTCGACTATATAACGCCCGTTTAACTTCATTAATTTCGCTTCCTTCATAAAGTGCGATCTTTATTAATATCAGATTCACCATTTTTTTTGCTTTTCAATACAATTAGAGTCTATATTAAGAAATCTGTTGTTATAGGTGATAATTTAATTAGATACATGATTATCTTTACCTTTTCTATAAATAACAGTAAAGAGTCGCACTGTGACTTGTATTATTAGTGAAAAACGTATTTTAATGATTTGCGCTTTGTGTCCGCCGAAAAAAATATATGCGCATAACCGAGACCACCAGCTAATACATGACTCAACTTACCTATCCTTTTACACTAGTATTACTAATAACTAGAGTACTCTCAATATAAATATTTCATTCTTTCAAAGTACTTACAACATTGAAGGTTGACCTCAAAAGATTTCCTTGCGTATTGCAAGAAAACAAGAAATTAAGTCTTCTTTCTATGAACTTAACAAAAGCTGTGTTTTCAATGATAACAAGCTTATCAATACTACAATAGCAATATTTACAGAACTTTCACATCTTGTAAGGTGTTAAATATTTCTTTTCCAATGTTTGTATGATATGTTTTGCTAAGAACTATGTTACAATATGAAGTATCTCTAATCGCCTTATTATTGTGTTCCATTGTAAATGTATGCAATGGAAATTATTGCAAATACATTCTGTTTCTTTACTTTGATAATATAAAGATCATTGAGGCGAACAAAATAAGTTAAGGTAACGATCATTAATTGAATAGATGACCAATTTTCCATTAAAAACAATTATAAAAAAATAAAATTAAAAACAAATACATAATTATACCAATGTTATAATTAATCTTCTTGAAAATATAATATAACGTGTAACCACTTACTCCAATATAAAACTAATGGCTAAACCATCGTTACATATAACATGATTAGATGCACTTATTAAATTGAGTCATTATATTCAATGTTCCCGAGTTTGGACATAACTCACTCACTCACTCACTCAGTCACTCACTCACTCACGCTTTCACCCCACGCTGAAAAGCCCTGTATCGATTGTCGTATGCCACAGATTTCGGTTCAGCGGAGTCCAATCGATATCAATCTGCCGGCACAATTAATTGAGGTCTGGCTTAGCAACAGATGCATGTTTACGTTGTTCTTTGTAGTTGACTGTCGAAACTTGTATTTCATATACAAGTATAATATATACATTTCGCATAATATAAATATTGTTTTTGTGTTTCAAACTCCACTAATTATTCATTTAAACATTGGTTATTCTACAAATTGTTATATTTGAAAATAAATGTTTATTTGTGCTTTCTGGTGAAAATAAGAAAAGCACGTGTTCTAGTTAAAATTAGATGAAAGCAACAAAATCTCAAAGAAAATGAAATTATAATCCTTGCTCGTATGACATACTGAAATAACACCAAGACCTTTATGTTTCTCGGTGCAATACGCAATTTTAATGAATACCTACATATACAAGACAGCTTGGACGTTGTTCGTCTTTTAAGTTTTAAATTTACCTTGTCGTTTCACAAAAGTGCTTGAAAATTTTAAATTGTAATATATGTTCAGGTATTAAGGTAGAAGATGAACCCTCCTTCATTCATAAATGTAGATATTTTAAGTAGTTTACTAACTTCTACTGATAACTAATTTTTATTATTGATTATAGAAATAACGAAGTACATGAAAATATCATCGTCGATATTATAAAATGAATGTAAGATTATTTTCTAAGAGATTGTTCAGCGTCAGCAATACACCCATAGCTCCTAGAGACTTTAATTTATTTGAATCAACCAAACCCGAAACAATGTATATTTTTATATTCCAATTAATAATCGGTGACAAAATAACCTTTACACGGCGACATTTTCAAATTACATGTAATTATTTTGGTCTCTACTGGACTCTATTATTAAGTGGACACAAAATCCCATAGTTTTAAGAGACAATAGACGGTTATTACGCGTCGATAATTGAACATCGCTTCAGTAAAACTTTAATTCGATGGTGCTTTTAATAGCCACCTTTTGAGCCTATAAAAATAATTAAACGTTAAAAATTTCTCTACATTCCAAATTACTAGTCTGGGTCTCAAGTCTGTCTTATTGATTTATCGAATTCAAAAAGGTCTTAGTATATTCTAAAAGGGAGTGTAGATTTTGTGTAGGTAATATTAGCAATTTATCTTAGATTTTATAATTCAGACTTAAAAATATAAACTTGTAATATTAGGGTTGTAATCAAGAGATTAAGGTTTAAACAGACTTGAATTAAACCAAAATTTAAACTTTGACCGACTGTGTACCTACTAGTTAACATAAAGGTAGTACCTATATGTTCACTTACAGTGATATTAGTCCATCGAAAAGTTACACTGAGAGTTGCGTACTGTATGAATTGAACGCTAGAACCTAAAAAATGTATATTTCAATGGACTATATCAAACCATGTTTTTCCAAATGATAAATTCTGAATTCATAACAACCACAGAGTGAATACCATGGTCAATTATTCGTGCATATCAAATAATAAAGTTTTTGGATGAAATATAAAAGGACTATAACGTAGCTATAACAGATCGGATGTCAATTAAAATAGTTTTTATGTTTAGACACATTTTTAGAGGAATAGTGTTCACCTTCACTCTTTGTGGGTATATATGACAGTAGTTTTCATTGAATATGGAGAAAAGGAAAAATATTTTTTCATGTAGGGTTATTGTTGAGTCTTTTCTATATTCTTTAAATATTTTCTTTAAGTTGTATGTAACAATAATAAATTATTTATTTATACACCTTAATGTCATAATGTTTTTCGTGAGCCTAATAATAATTATACTTAAAACATATGAATAACTTTATTGTTTTTATTTGAAGTTTTATTATACCTAATGGTACGGGAGCCAGGAACAGATTTTATGACCAAGTTCCTCTCAAGCGGTAATTAGTAAAATGCATCAAAGTATAGTATTATGAAGCCTCGTGAACGTCAGCTGGAGCTCGGTTGGGGGGAAGAGCGGTTGTAGCCTCCCGTATCAGCTGACGGTTTTTCCACCAAGATACAGCCAGCTGACCTATATATTTATCCATAGTTACATATAAGCTATCATTAGGTAAATTTTTGTTTGAGAGGAAATCACGGAAAATAATTTTTTCTTTAAATTTAACTTTCATGTTCGAGACACCAGCTGACGTATAAATTATAATACACCATGTTGTAACCAGCTGATTATTTTTTTTCGTTGAGATATTGGGTTAGCTACAATTTGACAAATTTTTAGCTGAGAGGAAATGAATGAATGAATGTATTTTTTTTCCTACGTGCATGGGAGGCTACAACCGCTCACCCCCCCAACCGAGCGCCAGCTGACGTTCACGAGGCTTTATAATACTATACTATGATGCTTCTGACGAATTATCTCTTGAGAGGAAATAATGAACCCAATTTGCACCTGGCTCCCTAACATTAATTGGTTAATTATTATTCAAATTGTAATATAATTATTTTTTAGCTCTACCACATGGCTCTACGCACTACAAAAAGTTTACGTGGCTCATACTTTTAGAGAGATTGTGTGCGATGGACGAACTTTACACAATTTCCGTGTTTTCCTTTGTACTTTGTAGTGAAAAGCTGTTTTATTAAATTTTAGGGATTTTCTGAAAAGGATCACTTTTTTACTATTCCTAAAAAGTTATGAAATACCTTTACTTTAACATACTATAACAGCCAAATTAGACACAATGCATAACTTCGTATATGTGGTATAGATCTGATTGGTACGAATGTTTAGAACACAATTATATGTAATGCATAGTCTTCATCGACCTGATGCCATCATTAATTTAAGGTCAAGGTTTGAAAATATGCATTGCATTGAACAACCAAACATCAATTAGTGGTGTTTACGACATACTAAGCGTTGTTGTTTTCGAGACAATGGTTCCAACATTGCCTGACCTAATTGTATTATACAATTTTCTGTATGTTAAAAAATATAAAAAACCCATGTTTGTGAACTATGACCTTCATTAAAATGTTTTGCAAGTGCGGATCGATGGGGAATAATGCATTGTGTTGATAATGGTTTGACGAATATACGAACGTGCTGCATGAGATTTTTGTTTACGTGTTTTTGGCTGATTTGAATTCATAAAGAAGGTATTGTTTAGTATTTTTGCTTCAAATTTCGTGGTTTGCCTTTCATCCTGTTTTTCCTCCGTTTGATCCTACAGATCGATGCAATAACGAAAGTACCTACAAGATGTAATTTAACAGATTTTAATATGTTTATTTCCGGCGGTGGCAAATCATATTTTCAAATTAATTGAATGTAGTTTTCTTATTTTTTTTAATGAGGAATAAAGTAACACATAACATGGTTCTCTGATCCCTATTACTCTGTATCGATATATTGATTTTGCACGAGTACATTTGACTTGACATGGACTTGACTGTACATCATTACAAAGGGCTGAGTGACGTTTATTAAAGTTAAATTGTACTCGATATTAATCATTTAAGTATTTCTTAAGTTCATTGTTTTATAAGAATAATCTTCTAATAGCAGCAATTTTGCCAATAAGAAGTTGAAATTAAATGGTATAATAATTCGTATTGACTTTGAGGGATAGCTTATAATGTTTTGATTGTTTATTTAATACTTTTTGGTGTTAATTTACGATGTAAGAAGTTGTTAAACCAACCACTGTTTTTCCCTTTTAATTCTGACCATCTGCACCTATGTGAATGCCTATGCATGCAAACGTAAAAAAAAACTTTTTTTTTCCTTCAACATACGAGGTGTGATCCATGACTAGCCCACCTATTCTAGGAATGACATAGTTTAAAGGGCTTTGTCCTCAACTATGTCCACAAAAATTACGTCAGTACGGTTTGACGCAAAAGGAAAACCAAATAACATCAAAAGGGACGAACAATTATTGCAACACGTATAAAGTTTTGAGCTAATGTTAACTTCTAAAATTGCAGTTTAAATTGTAGTGTCGGAAATGCATAGAATCCCTAATTATGAGGGATGTACAACGAAAAAAAAGGAAAATACATACCTGCACTGCATTCGTATAAAAAAATTTGCTATACGATAAAGTCGTATATTTTAAACTTTCTGGTAGTTTATTATACGCAGGATTTCATTGTTTTGTTTTGTTAACGGTAACGAATTATAAACACGTAATAAATATTGTAGAAACAAAACAAAACGAATCGCTTGAAGCTTAGTAAGGCTCAGCAAAATGAGTAACGGACGTACTACACAATTTGAAGGGGCGATATGCAAATAGAAATGTGCAGATTCTGTACTCTACATACATACTATGTGAAACTTGTACGGAACCCACGGTTTTCGAGTCGAACTCGCACTTGGTCGGATTTAAGTCAGAATGAGTGTAGAAATTTTGAAATAATGAGATTCTAACTTGATCTCTTCACAAGCACATGTAGACACATAAGCAATTTTTTCCTTTGATATCAATATATTATATTATCATTACCGGGTTTCAATTCGATTCGTTTTTCTCATTACAACTCTCCCCAGTGACACTGCAGTTATTGCAATGAAACATACACAAACATTCGCAAATGAGCAAATAATATTTACATATTGACTTCTTATAAAACTTGCAATAACTAGACATGGGATTTAGATAATCATAACTTACGCTGTGAATCAGGGAAATGAGGATATCAAAGGTATCACGAAATCCCTGTGGACATCGCGGTAGATATCAAATAGTCTTGTTGATTACTTTTTTCTAAGAGCGAGCATTCAACGTTGATACAGAAAGAATAAATCAAGGAGTCTTTAAAGACCTTGACTAACAAAAAATGTAGCAAGCAATACCTACAATCATTAAAAAAAACCACTCCTCCCTACGTTAACAAACCACCTTTCATTTTTTGGTCATATTCAAATTCCTCTCAGCTTGGAATATTTCTGAAAAAAATATAATATACGCTATCAAAAACTGTTCACAAATCAATATTTTCACAAGGCCTTTCCGAAACGTGGGTCTTAAGGTTTGATTTTTAAGTGAACATTGTTTAAATGTCCACCTGTTTGTTTGGAAATCTTTTGCACGTGAACCACTGTGACCGACACGTCAACCCGTCAGGTTTGGAGAAATAAGTGTTACAAAGCCAGTCAAACCAATCATTATGAGTGACACGTTTTAAAACACGTTTCAAAACTCAAACAGCATTTGGCACAGCTTTTAATTTTGCCGTCCGATATTTATCGAACTTCTTCACCAAATGTTGTCAAAGCGTGCGGCAATGTTCAATTCATGCTTCACCGCGCATTCGTAGTAATTATGGAATATATTGCGTTTCGATCATCATTATTCACATTGTGAATGTTTTTACATTAAACGGGCGCCAAATGAAAGCTGTGTTTTACGGAAGGCGTAAATATATGTCGGATATTTTAATAAAATATATTCTGGTACATGGTAAATGAAAATACACGCATTCTGAGTTCTGTATGCGTCCCTTTGACACGGTGGAGGTAGGAGATCAGGCGTAAAGCTATCGTGTGCTTGGAGCTGTCAATTATTTATATTCATTTTGAACGATTTGTCTTTCCTTTTTTATTTTATTCATAGGGTTTGCGCTCTTACATAATTAAAATAAAATTGAATTTAAACTTCAATTGTTATCTAGATTAATTCCGATAATAATTAAAATGTTTCTTGCAACTTCAGAATTATAATTTACGCAAAATGTTAACTACTCATCCCAAAAAATGTTTTCCAATAATCGATCCCAATTACGCATAACATAATTTGTAAAGTAAATAAATTAAAATACCTGGTACAAATAATAATTTTAAAATTCATATTGTGAAATATGAAAATCGGAATTTCCAGCTAACATGGGTCGCATTAGCCGATTGAAATAAATTTAATCTCGTAGACTGCTTGACTGAGTTTCTGAGAACATCATTCATATGAAGATGAAGATGCATTTTCCCATAACGTACATAATATGAATAGGTAAATAATCAAATAATCTAATATTGTACGGAAAATTAAAAATGTCCAATCTTTCATTTCAATTTGTGATATTACTATTTTTTCGGATGTGCAATTTTATATTTCATTTTGCGATGCAACATGTCTGGTTTGTGGATATGGGATGTCTTTTTTAAAAAGGGGTGTATATAAGTATTTAAAAAGTTATTATTGTCATTTTACTCGTTAGGTAATGTACCTACTTTCGATATCAGTTTAAAGTTTTTTGTTATCTGTAATAGTTACGATATAATCGCCTGTGCATACTTAACGATTACACCCTGTATAGTGATATTACTTTTCTGGTGAACAGGAATAAAATTTTTTTTATAGATATAGATCTTGATATAGATGATATACTTACAACTTTTTTTATTATTTTCAATTGTTTTTTTTTTTATTTAAATGCAAACCAGATATATCGCTTACAAAATTACATTAAAACCTACACGGGTCATTGTGAAATTATTTTATTGGCACTTGCATTTTGATGGGGTTTTAAGATAATGTTTTTGTATACTTTTTCTTCTTGCTTCCAAAATAATGTATCTACTTATAGTTTTAATATAAGGTCTTATGTATTTTGCTTATGTTTTTTTTTTCTTATGGATAAACTAAAAGTTTATTTTATATGGATACGTAGATAAATATATGTACGTATGATAATTATTAATACACAGTTTTTTTAAATGTATTGCTAAAAACAATTTCTACAAAAAATCTTCTCAATATTATCTATCATAATCAACTACAAATACGCACAAATTTTCTTTGAAACAATAAGATAATAGTCGTCTGTATATGGTCCTTACCTAAGCAATTAAACAGTATATTAACAGTTTGTTGGTGAATTATGTTAGATACTACATAAACCAAAAAATAAAAACGTTAGATATTCTTTCTTATATCGAACGTTCGGTTCCTGCAAGGACCCCGTCCGATTAGGGCCCCTCTGGCCTCCTCCACTCAAGCGACAGCTCAAGCCGAGGTTCGTGATCCCCGTCAAGGGGGGACGCCTTTGTGCATGTCGCTACCAGGGTGAACCTTCAGTTCACCCCCGCGTCCGCGTTAAAATGTAGAAGCCCTTCTGGCTAACATTGAGAGACACCACACAAAAAAAAAATCCTGCATGGACCATATTAATTACACCAATGATGCTTCTATATCAGTGGGAAAAATGTCAATTATGAGCTTTTTATACAACAACCGAAGTACGTAAATAAAAATCGATGAACACGTACATACTATGCGCTCTTTTTGAGTTTCATATTTGTAATAAATCTTGTACTGAATTTTGGTGTGTCGAAATGAGTGCACGAAAGTGCAGTGATAAGATTTATTTCAAATTCTTTTACAAGTCTATGATAACAATATAAAAAATACATTTTTTTATGTAATTATTAATAAAATATTATAACAACTCCACGGGAGGTTATTGAGAAAGAAATATTGCAAACGGCCGGCTACCGCGTCGTATATACTATTGCAAGTTCTATTTTTGGTTTGATTTTTATTTGTGTGGAGTGTGAGTTTACACGGCAAAATGATAGGGCCCGATTTCCATTGTAACAGTGGACTACCGTCTTCTACTGTGTTCCATCGAGCCGCTGTTTGTTCCGAAATCATCCACAATCAATATTTTAACACTTACAATGACTAACATCATTGTTTTAAAGAATAGCTTAGTGCTACTTAAGATCTTTTAATGAGGGCTCTTTGAGACACTTGTAAAAGTTTGTATAATTTAAAGAGTTTTGTGTTTTCGAAATAAGTATAAAACTAGTGACTTTCGAAGGAGTACATCGTTCTTTATACGAGTTATAAGTGGCTTCTTCCATATAATAATCATTGTATTTTATATATATAAATAACTTAAATAAAAAAACTATCTATTAAGAATTACAAATAATTACAATGTTTATTCATTAAATAATGTGATTATTAGTATATGTAGTATGTAATGAGCTTAACTGCCATTAAAATACGATAAGAATTATTAAATTACAAGTGATTGTTTGCGTTTTGGAGACACCTGTAGCGAATGGAATATAGTCGAATATAATGTGGTCAGACGTGAATATATCATGTACCTGTAGAATAACGTTGGAGCTTTCAACGTTTTTACAATTTAATATTGCTGATTGAAAAGTATTCATGTTTTTTTGGTATATTAATTTCAGTGTAATAATTTGGTATTTCATGTTTCCGTGATCGGAAATATAGTTGATTATTTTATCTTGAATCTCGTAAAAGCATACAATTTTTGTTTTTTATTAATTTGTATACTTAGTGATAATTCGACCAAATTTCGTAGCAAGACGTAGGCGTTTGCTACGTAAACGTAGAAGCTATCTTGTAGACAACTTAATTTGTCAAATTCCTGCATTTTTCATATTGTAAGATTTTAAAATTAATTTAGGCTGTAATAATTATTTTATAATATACTAGCGTAACAAATTCTGCGAATTACTTCGCAGTGTCCTCGAAAAATATCGACATGTACCATCACAGATGCGTCCAATTCCGAAACGTGATAAGTGCGCATCGCTATCGAAAACTATCCTTAAACTCTGCATGGCAAAATATAATATCGCAGGTGCATAAGCGAGTAGGAGTGACTGTGCGTCACTGCAGAGGGGCGGGCTGGTCCCGGCGACTCCGGGCCGCAGCAGCCGCCGCTCACACAGCCCTCGACCGTTCTCTGCTTCACACGTTTGTACATGAAACCGGTTCGCGATGTGTGACTTTTTCGACCTCAAGTGGACACTCCTGTGCCTGCTTTTCGTGCTGGTGCAAATGATCGTGGTGACCCTGTTGGTGTTCTACCCACAGATCCTTGCACCTTTCGCCGCGGTTTTTAACATGGTCGTGGGCCTCGTGATCAATGTGCTTAAGGGCATCGCGTCGCTGTTCGGCTGTTTGTTCTAAACGCTCTTTTATATATATTGACTTTTAAAACACAGTGAGATCAACCGTTATATGTTTTAAAAATGTGTAACTTCACCGCGCAATCCATCCGCTAAATAATGCCCATTTCATCCGCGCCGCTAAATAAGTTCGTAAAAAGGTCGTTGAAATTTTTATGTTAATCTCGTCCCGGTGAATTCAAGAAAATGAAGAAAGGTATGTACTTAGTATATTTATAATTATTCTCATGTTGTTGTATAAATCGTTTTAAATGAAATTTCGAATGCATTAATTCCATTTGATAGCAAAAGTAAATATTACAAGTATTTATTTTAGTTTGACGCTCGTATTAATAGCACTCGCTAAATGTGCAAATAGTTGCAAAGCGAATACCGGAGCTCAGTTTATTATCCTATTTGAGGCTATGAAAGTGCAACCACTTGTTGAACTACCTGTTGGCGCGCCTGAACCTCCGCCTAAAAACTTTCCGAGTTGCTTTAGGATATTCGAATATCGTTCTGAGATGTAATTTATTATTTATTTCCGACGATGTTCTTATATTTTATAAGTAAATAATTAATTAAAAATAATAAAATTACGACGATGACAAATAATTAATTTATCTGCACTAAATTTAATGCTTTATCGAGCTTGTAGGCGACATTCTTTGCGACTTTTCATTATTTTTTGTTGTATCACGTTTTAAGTATCATTAAAGACATAAGTAGGTGCTGCTGGCGGTTTGCAGTGTTTGCCGACGGAGATTTTTTTTTGCGATTAACTCTTAAGTATAATATGTGTTTAATTTGTAACAATTATTTAAAAAATATCTCTTTAAATTGATATGTTTTAACCGCTATCGCAACATTCAATTTCCTTCATTATAGAGCACGTTGCAAAGAAATAGCGATGCAATTTTCATTACAACAGTGATTACTGACCATTTAATTTTAAATGAAGCTTCTGAAATACAATAAAACAATGAAAATAGCTTGGTTTATCTCAAAGAGCATTCGGGAGCGCGTTTAATTCTTTTTATTCTGCGTCTTTAAGAGTTCATAGTAGCAATGTCGTAGGTATACAAGCTTTTTTCAAAACTTTTTTTATAAATTTCTGTATCATTACTCAAAATGTAACCTGAATAATTTACTCTTAAATAGTACATTATGCCTTATTGCTGCTGCATTATGTATAAAATTGCTTAAAATATGATCGCCTTTGCAAAATATACCTAGCAATAACAGCCTTCGAAAGCGTAAAAAATAAAAAAGGATGAGATTACATTGTTTAAATTTCTGTTAAAATATATCTAATAACTATACAACAATTTTGACAGAAATGTATGTAGTAGGCATATTAAGTTTGCTAAAATGCGACGGCCGAAGACCTTATTAAAGCTAAAAATGGTAGCATTTAAGTAAGAGCTATCTTATACCATAATGCAAATAAAATTAAGAAATTTTAAAAGAAACGGAATTTACAAAATTTAAAAACACGTCTCATCAATTATTTAATAGCATAAGAAAACAAAGTAGAGACAACAAAAGCATAGGTAATTAAAAAACAGCTGTATAAAATAATGCTTTACATTCACTACACGCTGCACGCACCGCGAACCGAACCCCCTACCAAACTGTGAACAAATTGTCCACACTAACCCCGAGCCGAGCAACGAACCTAGCACCATATATGTATGTGTATACACATTCAGATTTTTTCAAAGACTTTTCAGTAGCGACAAGCGGAAGACGTAAAACAAAATCTTAGAAAGAGTAAAAAACTTATAGATACATATAGGTACTACAGATATACAAATACCACCAGACACAGAAGAAATAATAATTATGAGCTTGCTCCTCGATAGATTCCATATCAAATACTCAAATTTAAATTTTTGGGCTCTACTATAACATAATGCAAATAAAAATAGCTAAAAAATAAAAACATAAGTTAAAATGCGTCGCATTAATTAATTATTATCCAAATAAAATTGGTAAAACAAACAACCATACAAACACACAAAACCACACAAACAAAGAATAAAACTAAGTATACCTACAAACATACAAAAGAACATTCAAAGATTGTAACGTAAAAACACAAAGTAACAAACATACTACACATAGAAGAAAAAATGAATAATCTATCTACTCGGAAGCTGGGTTGATAGTTTCCATTCTCAAAATCATAAACAAATTACAAGGAAAAAACTTCAAAGCACTGAATATCATATTAAATTCCGTTCCCAATTTTCTAACTACACATCGTAATTACTACCTAGTCTTTGAAAATATATTTTAAAAAACACGGATACTCGTATTTCGCCTGCAATCAAAAAATTCACAAGACTTGAAATATAATAAAGTTTCACATGGCAAAAGCGCAGAGCCAATTTGCTAGACTTGATCCATGGAATAGTTTCCGGAAAGTATAAAGAAAAAGTAACCAAAAAATTGTTAGCAATACCGTTCTTTAATTTAGGGTCGCGCTTTGACACTCTTTTGACGATTTTCGATTATATCATAACGCATATTTTTGACGACTTTTCCGACGATCTTTTTAAATTGGATTTTAAATTACTAGTAGGATTTCCCTGTGTTCTTACTTTATAAAATGCAAATATTTTTACATGAAATAGAAATAGACATAGCGAATTATAAAGTATGCTAAACAATACTTAAATTTGAAATATTCACATAGGCGATCTACCTACATACGCAAGCGAAAAGTATTTTATGGCAAAATAAATCAAATTCCCCAAAAGGCCATATCTTGGGAATTTTGACAAAAGTCCAAAACAATATGGTCCATAACAAAGGCGCATTTTGAACGCGCTATCGAATTTTTTTAAGCTATTGCATAGCTTCTATCGCGGGCCTTGAGCGCGGGGACCGAATCCAGAAATTTAGCAACGAAAAACCTCACGCTCCCCACTCCGACGGGCGCGGAGGTGTGGCTTGAAGGCATAGCATGCAATAGCTTTACCGCGGCAGTCAAAATGCAAGGGATTCTAGAATTTCAAAATCTATATTTTAGAATACCTAGTTAAAGAAATCCCAAATATAGAGGAAATTTAAAAAAAAAACGTTCAGGAGTTTACAACCTAAAGGCAAACTTACCAAACAAGAGGTTTTATGTAGGTAATCATGGATTAAAATATTTAACCTAAAATTCTACATATTGTAAAGTAAAAAATTATATTGCAATAATTCACAAGTCTCTAAGAAAAAGTGGCTACAATAAGTCGTTAATATAAATAACTTTCTTTAAAGTATAACTATAGAGTACTGATTATAAAATTGTACAGTTTTACCAATTAGCAAGGCATCGATGCACGCAGCGATCAGCAAACAATTAGTACGGAATGGAAAACAATTTATGGAATATTTCAATAGCAAATTATTATATCTTTTACAAGGAATTGTAATGGTAATATTGCGAATGGATAAAGGAATATATTTGCAAGACTTACGAGCTTATTAAGCGAAGCTTATTGAAATTATGTTTTGCGTAAGTCGTCATTTTAAAATTACGTTTTTCTAGTCAAAATAATGTCTTAATATATTTCAAAGAAAAATTACAAAGCTAATAATAATTTTATACAATATCAATGTAAACTAAATAAACTGGGTTTTACTGTTGTTTTGTGCGTACTCTGTGGTTGAACAAAACCTACAATACACAAAGTGGGATGTGTGTAGACATTAATTTAACTCAATTGGTCGACAAATCGATGGTTTTTGCAATCCATTTATTCATTATTATAAGTTAACATGTAGTATGGTTAATCGTTTTGTTCGTGATGACTGTTTATATTGAGTATTATATATATAGGGTTATTACTTACGTGATAATATGATTGAATAACAGAAAAATTATTTAACAACCAATTTAATAAGATGTAATTATTTTAGTGTTTCGTGGAACATTTTCCAGTTATCAACCTCTAAAGTTAATTAAATAGTGTCTTTACTCGACTCTATGGTGGATAGTTTTGATGAGTTAACTTTTGCAAAACATTCATTTATTATGACGGGTACAACCACAGGGTACAACTCTAGTTAATAGTATTTCAAAACAATCGATGACTATCACCATAATATGCTTTTACTAAAGATTAAAACATGATTAGGTACATAAATAATAATCATTATATTTTAGTGTAATAACATGAAACATTGCTGGTATAAATTACCTTCACAATACAATAAACAGACAATTTATCATAAATCCTAGGTTATCGAATTCTATAGCAAATTGTTTTCAGTTTTAATAATCTGAAAATTTACTTGTATATTTATGTATAACATTATCTATTACGAATGTTTTTTTATAACTAGTGACATTATAATACTAGGTACATATACATATAAAACTACTAGCTTTTCGTCCGTGGCTTCACTCGCTTTTTTCTATAACTTAATAAATAATTTACTAAAACCATCCTCAAATACAAATCATTTATTGAACAAGTACCTAGACGTAATCATCATTATTAATTACTCTATAAAATAAACTATATTCTATGTAGTGATGATAATGATTAGGTCATCCAGGATATTGATTTAAATCCGTATTTGCTTAGTGCACCTTAACAACGCTTTGTCTACAGATCAACATCTGTTATCGATCCAAAGGTTAGGTTTCAGGAAATGCCACACGCGTACTCAATTACTTGGTTTTACGTAGAAATTTTCAGTCGACAGCTTTCAATATCACCGATACGATATTATTTGCATAATATGATTTATTTATATTTTAGTAAATTTATTTTATACAAATATTTTAAATGTACATGCATTATACCTTTGAGGTGTTTTTTGAAATCTCTGAATAAAGTACTTAATAAATTGCAATTTGCAACGATAAATTGCAGAATAACATTTTATACTCAAAACGAAAAATTTATTTTGCGTTTTAAAATTTTGAATTTCATTTTGAGAATTAGCTTATTTAAACCACAAGCAAAGAATAATAACTAGTAGCTAGCTACAGAAGCTTTTCTTCGCAGTGGTTTTCAAAGAAATATGTACTCAATCTTATAAACAATATGATTTAATTAAGCTTGTGTTCCAGTCGAAACACGTGTTCCAGCACATAACTACCATTTTTTTGAAGGAACACAGGCCTTAATTCACGAGACAACGGTTAATAATAATAACGGTATAATAAGAGACGCGGACTAGGGTTGCTTATGTATGTGTAAAAATATCTGGAATTGTTTTTGTTTCCGACGAAAAAATTCTATTGTCGAGCCAATTTAATAGGCAACATTTGACGTCTATCAATTTTATCTTCGAAGAGAGGTAACCTGCTTAAAAAGATCGATTAAAGTGAATTAATCGATACGGATTTGAAACATTTGTCAATCGAATTTATTAATTTATGATAATTTTTATTCACAAGTAATCAATGCATTCGATTCTAGATGTCATATTTCGATTTTTAGAGTAACGTCTCTGGTATTTAAAAAGAAAAAAGGTTTATTGACACAAAATTGTAGTGACGTCAGTTCTTCAATTCAGAAATTGTTTATTATGTTTAAAATGGTTTATCAGTAAAATGAAATCTTAAAATTACTTGTATCGGTCATTGTTATTATCAATATGTAGTTGTAATTGAAAAAAGTCAAGCAAATGTGCAGTTCTAACAAAACGAAATATCATGTATTATTCTATGTCGTCGTTACTAGGTTACGTTCTTGAATTTTGTTGAACTGTCAAATGTTGCCTATTAAAATGGCTCTACTATAATATGACCACTATCTGTTAAATCCCTAGGGTCGTGAATGTAAGGTAAGTATAACCAGCTTTAACTACATTAAAATTTTCATTTTTATAATCATTTTATTGACATAAGACAAATGCAATTATCCCTTGGATTCTAAACCTAACATAATCTTTATCAGCTATTCTAAGTAAAAGCTCTTAAAATGCCGTCCATCCTATTCAATCTACTCGTTGTTTCTCTGTATCGATTTAGAGACTTGATGATGAAAACAATGTGTTAGCAAATTAAAGAAAATTCAATTAAAATTAATTACACACTCCTTTCGGCCGGAAACCCTGTCGTTTTTTTAATTAAATTTATGTAAAGTAAAACCACAAACTCTTTCATAACTCTCTTTAATACAATACTTACTAAAAAATGTGAAATATTGAGCATATATTCGATTTTTCAATCGATGAATTCGTATCTATCGATTGGCAATTGTAAACTACATATCATTAAAAAGTAAGACACATAAATATTGTGAAGATTGAGAACAGTCTCAAAATAGTACAGCTAAGAAATAGGCGATATCTATTGACATGATTAAATTTCTTCGATACGGACTCTTCTATGTTACAATTGATGATCGTTTTTTGGTTGTAATTGAGACTATTTGAGGCTAGACTTCATACGATCATTGTTCCCATTTTGTATCACTCGCACACAATATATCAACCTTTTAAATTCGACAGGAAACAGTGTTTTATTTCACAGCTAAATATTACTTCAGTGTATCTGACATACCAATAACATTTTAAGATTTATCTGTATACTAGGTTTCCGCCCGCGGCTTCACCCGCGCAGTCAAAGAAAAACTCGCATAGTTACCGTTCCCGTGGGATTTCCGGGATTGCGTCATTTTCCCGGGATAAAAAGTAGCCTATGTCCTTTCTCGGTTATCAAAATATCTCAATACTAAATTTCATGCAAATTGGTTCAGTAGTTTAGGCGTGATTGAGTAACAGACAGACAGACAGAGTTACTTTCGCATTTATAATATTAGTATGGATGTTCCTCAAAAACTGAATGGAACCGATATAAACACGCGGGCTTGGAAACTTCCAGACGATGGGAGTGAACGAGATGGCCTCCATGCTCCAGCATCCCATGAGCAACGACTGCAACGAGACCGAACAGATCATACAGCCGCACCCCGACCAGACTGACACCATCGATGGTGAGTCATTTGCCTTTTACGCGACCACTAGATGCATTCGTTTCTAAAATAACAATTTTTTTAGATTAATGAATCTCCAAAATTGTAATTATTTAATTAAATTTCATAATTACGTGTATTCCGCGAAAATAAAGCACTCGAAACGTCAAATAAACGAGCTCGTTTGGTGGTCGGCAATAAAACGTAGAATGTTACCGCCATGTTTTGGATTGAGATCGCTCCGTTATAACGTATATTCCAGTACAAGTTTATTGCTTTATCGCTTCATTACAGCAAAACTGTCTCATTTGTAATCAATAATGTACAGTAATAACGACATTCCGAGTTTTGAACTTAAAACGGAATATTTTTATCGCATTACGAAACGATCTCAAAGCTTTTTTGTTACAATTATTTGCGTTGTTTTGTAATATTACAAATGATTAGGATATTCATTCACCCATATACGAAGTTCCTAAACATTTGTAACCGCATGTTGTTGCCTTACCTTAGCATGTTCTACCGTTGCTTTTGATTCTGTTCTAATTTGCACTAACCATGTTACATTAGATGCTTTTTTATTTCATTTCTTTATACGCTTCTTTTATTTTATTATTTATGAAGAAATTGGTGTAAGGTCATTTTTAACGTATATGATTTGGCGCCCCCGGAGGGACATAGGTCGTTTATCAATTACGCATACAAATTAAATATTACTTATTCATGAGGTACAACATATTTTGAAGCGTTTAACAAAAAATTAAACTGCATGTAAAATAGGATATACGAAACTAGTGAGATTTTGTCGTGTTTGGAGTGCCTTGTAGATTTCGTATTGAACAAAGTAGGGTTTGCAGTGATCGCTAGCATGCTATACAGTTACTATGCAGCAGTCAAATCTAACGTATATTGCAGGTGAATACTATGGCGATGAAAACAATATACTCCCGGAACAGTTAGCCCAGAACATGCCAAATATAGAAAATATTGTTAAATCATTCAAAATGTCATTGAACCATAAATCATATACTATGCCAATGTCGTGTAAAATATGCGGTAAACTTGTCACTAACATAAAGAAACATTTGAAATCTCACAACCCTGAACAACACAAGTGCCCTCTATGTCCCATTATATTAACGCGAGCTGATAATTTGAAAAGACATCTACGGATGAAACATTGTTCTGTTTTAGGTTTAAATAATGTCTCCAACATACAGACCAAGTGCTAGAAGTTAGATAAGGAAATGAATCAATTTTCCCATCACCGTTTTCAGGATACTGCGTTTGTTTTTATCAAATTTTCAAAAGTTGACCCTACTTTTAATGTAAATGGATTATGTAACATCTAAAAGTGATGCATTTATTGTAAATATAAAAGTTATAAATAACTTTTGGTCCTCAAGCAGGTGTTTTTCTTACTAATATTTTTTGTTTGGATTATCATGACGTGAGCTTATAATCGGCCTTAAACTTATGTAATAATTAGATGTAAGGTGTGGTTTGTTTCAGCTAAAGTTCGTTTTTCTAAATTTCTAAATAATGCTTCTAATTCTACGGTATGTGTATCGCCACAAATGGCAGACTAACATTTTGTACATAGGTGGATTAACGTGACTAATCTTTATGCTTTTATACTAATGAAGTTGGTTTCACGCTCTATTATTCTAAAATAAAATAAAGTGATAAATTCCTTGAATTCCAAAGTTTCTAAACCAATGTTAATAATGTAGTAATTTAGTATTAATTATTGTATGTGATAATACTTACAGTACAAACTTAACGTGTAAAAGGGGATTGGATATCATTTATATTTTATTCAAAATTGAACTATTTTTAAGGCTATGCACTGCTCTCAAGGAGATGTTTCTCTTAAGTTAATGCCCAACTAAGAAATGAAATCTGACCCCCTGTTAAGGATATTACGATCTTAACATAATGATCTCTTCTTGTTCCTTGTAGTAATTGTAAAAAGGACACTAGTATCGGTTGTGTCTAAGACTGATTTTGCCTTGTATTCAGGTATACCTCTTAATATTAATTTATTATCATTACTTTAATTACGAGTTACGATTAGTTTGTATGTAAGTCTATCGTTACTGTGTGTTCGTTGCAAATATATCTCTTTATTTATATCTCTTTTCTTTTCATTTTCATCCTTTTTTCCATGCTTTTCTATGTTTTAATAGCAGATCTATATCTTAAAGACTGCAGTATATATTCAAGCTTGGTGACAGCAATTAATATTATATACTTACAATCACAAATTGGATTAACGAAACACCATTTCTTCAGTATCATTGGTTCATTTCTGCATGAATCTATCGAGAGGAAAAAACATTAATTAAGAAATAATGATTTTCCACGACTTTGTTAACAAACTGTATTATTATAAATAAATGCTTCCATAGCGCTAGGAGAATCATAGCATAGCTCTAACAAATTATTATTCAAAGCTTTCATATAGTGCTAATTTTGTTACAATTTTTATATATATATTTCCATTCTACTAGTCTAAAATTACAGTAGAATTTGTTGGTCAGTACTTAATTGTTCCAATTTATGAAAATCATTAAGCAATGTAACAATTCCGATATTTATGAATAACCAGATTTCACCAGATTCTACTGTGGTGTTTCTGACCACACGAAAATTCATTTACAAGTACCTACTAAATGCGGCAGCGCCAACTTAAAAGATTTTACATTTGAACAAATTCATTCCTTCCAAACTATAGCCTAATTCAACCTTTTTATTTGTAGTGCTTGTTATGTATTTTTTTTAAAGACAAAAAACTGAGAACTTTATGTAAAAAGTTTCGAAGTACAATATTTGTGACACATTTCCAGGTTCATATAAGCCCAAAAATAATAGCGTCGGTTTCGATAGTCATTCATATCTTTTATAGGGTTGGCACTGTAGCACTAGTATTATTGCCGACGCTAGCCTTGAGCACCGGTCGATATCGACGTTTCGGCCGAAAAAACAGAAGCACATAATTTAAAAATGAGGTGCTCATTCAGTAGTCGATCAGGAAAAAATAGCAACAGCCGACGAGTGCTCAGGGGCGGCGGCGGGAGGCTCGAAGCGGGCAGAGCGGGGAAGCGCGGTTAGCGCGGTGGAGTGACAGACGGCTGGTTGCAGGCTCGAAGGGCTGGCACATGCGGCTCACGTTCGAGCGCGTGGCGGGCGCGCTGAACCTGCACCGCTGCAAGCTGTGCGGCAAAGTGGTGACGCACATCCGCAACCACTACCACGTGCACTTCCCGGGCCGGTTCGAGTGCCCGCTGTGCCGCGCCACGTACACGCGCTCGGACAACCTGCGCACGCACTGCAAGTTCAAGCACCCGGCGTACAACCCCGACACGCGCAAGTTCGAGCCGCCGGCGCTGGGCCCCGCGCCGCACCCC